>VMDR010018094.1:0-19486 GCA_007922815.1 Macrotus californicus | reverse complement strand
GGTAGGTAGAAGATAGACAGGAGGAGGTTAAGAATAGTATAGGAAATGTAGAAGCCAAATAACTTATATATATGACCCATGAACATTAACTAAAGAGGGGGAATGTGGGTGGGAAGGGGTGTGCAGGGTGGAGGGGAATATAGGGGAGGAAATGGGACAACTGTAATGGCATAATCAATAAAATATGTTTTATAAATAAATAAATAAATAAATAAACAAACAACAAGTGCTGGCGAGGATGTGGGGAAAAGGGAACCCTAGTGCACTGTTGGTGGGTTTGCAGACTGGTGCAGCCACTGTGGAAAACTGTGTGAAATGTCCTTAAAAAACTAAAAATGGAACTGTATTTTGACCCAGGGATTTTGCTGCTGGGAATGTACCTTAAGAATCCCAAATCACCAATTTAAATGAACTTATGCACCCCAATGTTCATAGCAGCACTATTTACAATATCAAGTTCTAGAAACAGTCTAAGTGCCCATCAGTAAACGAGTGGATCAAAAAACTGTGGTACATTTACACAATGGAATATTATGCAGCAGAAAGAAAGAAGGAACTCCTACCTTTTGTCATAGTATGGATGGAGAATATCAGGCTAAGTAAAGTAAACCAGTTAGTGAAAGACAAATATCATATGATCTCATGTACAAGAGGAATCTAAAGAAAAAAATAAACTAATGAATAAAATAGAACCACAGGCATGGAAACATGGAACAAACTGAAAATGATTGGAATGGAGAAGGGAGGCAGATAATGGTAGAAAGAAGGGGAAGGGAGGGGACTCGACAAAGAACAGGTATGAATGACTCATGGACATGGACACGGTAAGGGAATTAACTGTGGATGTGGGGTTTGGGATGGGTGGAGGGAGGCAAAGGAGGAAAAATGGAATTGTAATAAATAGCCCAAAAAAATAAAAGTAATTTTTAAAAAGCTATATAGTAAAATGGAATTTTGTAAACTGTCTTCTATTTCTAAAGCACTTGCAATTTCCAAGTATTTCCCTCTATCCCAGTGTAAACAGAGCACATTCGCAGTTGTGTGTTCAGGAATTGAGGGTCTGAGAGATTATGAAAGGCCAAGGTCGTGCATGGCAGTACAGAGGTAGAAAATAATACCTTCACTCTGCCACCTCCTGGCTGCAAAGCCCTTGCCTTTTTTTAGATTTCGTTTCCGTATCTATAAAATGGAGCTTATAAGAGCTGTGTGATGCAGCTGATATAAAATCTAAGTTATTCACTCATTCACTTAGCCAGTAAGTCTGTCCACACACTTACTGAGCAGTGTCTTCCACAACCACAAGTGCTCAGGACACAGGCCATCCTGGTTCTGAACTAGGAGGCCAGCCAGTCCAGGCAAGCTCACTTCCTCTCTTTCCTTCTAGGATTAGGCTTTCTCTATATGTCCTGAGGCCTCTTGTTTTGATAGCTTAGAACAAAGAAACTCTCTTAACGTTGGCTGCCTGGGTGGCTGCAGGAAGCCCTTCATTCCTCTCTTCTCCCCAGTATGTGATGACAATGCATTAGTTACTGACCACAGTGGACACATGGGGACAGCAGGGCCCAGATTCTGAGCAGGTGGAATTTGAGTCAAGCTCACTTTCCAAAGTTAAGTGGGCAGAGAGCTGAAATTGTGTGGTCTATCAACCATCTGCTCTACCTCCTTGGGGAGCCCTTTCTCACAGTCTCTCACAGTTATTTGTCCCAGTGTGGAGGTAAGGAGACAAAGACTCAGGGAAGGTAAATAAACTGCCCAAGGCCTCCTGACCCTAAGGCTATATCCATTCAATGATCATAGTCTGCCTCTGCAGATAAATCAGTGACCCCAACACTAAAACATACAACAGATTGTGTTTTCCAAAAAAAAGCCTACATGCTCTTGCAAAACCTTGACACTTCCTCCCCAAAAAGTAGAGCATATTTCGCTGTCCTTGAACCTGGGCAGAACTTTGTGCTTATCTCAACCCAAAGAACACAGCAGAGGTGATGCTGCATAGCTTCCAAAGCAAGGTTATGGAAGGCAAGGCAACGTTATGGCGGCTTCTGCCTGGTTCATTCTCTCTCTCTCTCTCTCCTCTTTCACCTCCCTAGGGAAACTGGTCCTCGAAGCCCTGTCACCAGGTTGTAAGGGAGCCCAGGACACATGGAGAAGCTGTGTATAGACATACAACTGATGTCTCAGCGAGGTCTCAGGCTAAAGTCAGCAGCAACCAGATGTGTGGGTAAAAGAGACTTCTGCTGATTCTAGAAAAGACCCAGACATCTTGGAGTAGAGACACACTCCCAAACTTGAAATGCTCCAAATTCCTTACCACCATATCTATGATCACAAAAAATCATTGTTGGTGCCACTGAGTTTTAGGATCATTTGTTATGCAGCTTTAGAGAAATGAATTAGAAAACCCCAACATCTCAGCCCCACCTAGTCAAGAGGATCTAACACTATATCTCCCAGTAATAGCACCAACATTTCCTCCCCCTCTGCTGAGCCCACACACCCAGCTCCTACTGAGGTACGAGCTAGTGCTCTCCCAGCTCATCTGCCTCAAAAGGAGAATGGGTCAAGGATCAGTTTGGTCTTTAATGCCATAATGAGCACCTGCTTTCAGCTCTCAAGGGGAGCCCACAGTCACTTTAAGTTGAAGCTAGCCTAAGACTGACTCTTCCAGATGTAGCCTCAACTGGGAAGCCACATGCATACATATCCTTAAAGTTCAGAATAACATGGAATTTGTCTAGTGACAACAGAAAAAGATGTGACTTATGGGATTTGAAGAAAATGCCTGATGCTTCACTAAGGAAAAGGGTCCTGGGCTTACCTCTGTCTTACACTCAGGGTCCTTGGCCTGCCGCCCAGGGATCAGCCTCATGGCTGAGGACAAACTTCCACTCCACGAAGTGACTTTGCTGTGTTGTCCAACACTCAAGCGACTGGCCAGAGATTTCTTCTCAGATGCTGGGGACAGAAAAGCAAAGACTGTCAGAGGACAAGTTGAGACGAGAACACACACTATTTCTATAGCTGGCTTGGCTTTCAAATGGCTAGCCAGAGGCTTGAGCCCAGTGTGCCTGCCCCCAAGAGGGAAAACAGTGCAGGCTACCAGCTCCTGGCTTAGACTCCTAGCTCCACAGCTCACTGACTGCTGGACAAGTTAGCTAAAGTTCCTAAGCCTCAGTGTTTTCAGCAAATAAAATGGGAATAACACTATCTAGCCCCACTGTGGTGTCATGGAGAGTAAATAAAATTATGTGTTTAAAACACAGGCTGTGAAATATAAGTTTGCAAAATATGGTTGTTGGCAAAAAGAGAGCCACTTGTAATCTTAAAATCCATCTCACCGCTTTATTCCACTACACGTATATACAAGGGGGGTGCCCCCCAAATGAAATTATCTTCTAGAGGGTGGGCCCCCTGTGGTACACACTTCCCCTGCTAAGTGAGTGTTCCAGGAGCCCGTCTGTATCAGTGGACCAGCTGCATTGTTGCGAGAGGCTGCATTCGACTTCAGTGAATTTTTATTTTGAAGACTCTCAACGCGTTTGCCCATTTCATGATGGGTGATTTACAAGGGCACCTGCCCACACAGTGTTGAGTGTTCAGTAGTTTTTCCAAAAATGTCACGAGCCCCATGCCCCATATTCTCTATTCACCTGATCTTGCCCCAGGCAACTTTTTTGGTTTCCCCAGATGAAAAAATTCCTCAGAGGGAAATAAATATGTTGCTGATGTGGAAGAGGCGAAACCAAAAATGGCAGAAGCACTAAAAAGCATCAAAATGGACGATTCCAAAAACTGTTTTGAGCAGTGGAAAAAAACCTCTTGATAAGTGTACTGCATCAGATGGAGAGAACTTTGAAGGTGACTGAAGTTTAAACATGTAAGAATAAATACACAATTTTTATAAATAGATTCCAAGTTTTGGGGAATCTCCCCTTGTATGTGGATATATATATGTCCTATTTTATTGAACTTTTCCCTGAAATGGAATATGACATCTTGAGTTCAAATTATTCATGTATGTAGATACATATTTGTGCTGGCTAATTTGGGAAACCAAGAAAATAAAAGGTGCTAGGCCACTAAGTAGTCGGGAACAACATAGATGGAAATAACTGACCCTCAAATAACTGAACTTCATGATGCTGAGATGTACAAGTATATGAGCCAGAATTTGACAGCAATGATCTCTTTAAAAACAAAATTAAAACATCATTCTCATAGCTGCAGAGACTAATATGCAGGTAGAAATGTTGAGTCATTGACAGAATGCAAAAGATACTAATATTTTGGTATGAAGACTTCCGTTTGGAACATGAAAAAACTGAGGCTCCGGGTCACTACATAACTTGGTGCAAGGCTTCAAGGCTGGTAGGTGCATATCAGGGCAGGACCTAGAACCTCAAGCTCCAGAGCCCAGGGTGGAGTTCTGACATGGTGGCCCTTCACTCTAAGAAGTTTCTAAAATCTGCTGGCTTGGTTGACACTTCTGGCCTCCCTTTCATCTAAGATGCAAAGCAGCATTTATTCTTTGTGAGCAAAGATTTATGAGCTTTTAGTGACATAAATCCCACCCCCAACGAATGAGAGAGAAGCTCTGAGTAGAAAAGGTTCTGGGCCCTGTGTGGAACCCTGAGAAAGTCTGGCTCTATGAGTCCCAGAAGTTCTGCTCCCTGGAGCCAAGTGGACAGAGACCTAGGTAATGCTGCCAGGCCTTAAGCATTGTCTCCTCCCAGAGCGGGGTGACCTCTTCAATCTTCACTTCTCTTTCCGCAGGTTTTACAGACAGATCAATCTTGAAGGTGTCCTCCAGCTCTTGTCGCCTCTGTGCCATGAGCTGCTGCCAGAGTGTCAGCACCGTCTTCTGGATGTTGTGCTGGACTGAGAGGAAGAGCACATCACATGATCAGGACAGCCTCCGTGCTCCTCCCAGAGAGACCAAGAGATGGCATGTTGTGGCTGCTTTCATTGACACCTGTTTTGAACATGATCCTAGGTTTGCAATGCTGCCAACATCAATGTGAGCTGGCTTTTATGCTGCTTCTAACTTCCCACCACCAAATCCTGACTGCCTCACATATCCAGAGCTGGAAATCATGATTGAGGGGGATAGGGAACTTTTCTGTCTCACCTCCCAATTCTGTTAGATGACACACCAGGAAATGCTTGTGAGGGTTCTAGGTAACCAAATAGCTTCCCCTTAAAAGCTCCTTCCAAGCTATCTTTTATATTAGCCCTTCAGAGGAATGGACCAAAGCTAAGACTGTGCCCATGAAGCCAGGACCCAAGCCAGTCCTCTTTCCTGGCACTGAATCAAGCTTCCCACCAGCCACCCAGCTCAGTGCTCTTCACTCGCCCAGAGATGGACAAATCTACCAAGCCACTCTGCCTGCTGTGTCCCACAGCTATAATCCCACAATCAGTACCTAAATTCCCTCTAATCTTGGACCACTAGGTCCCCCTTTAATACCAGCCTCTATAGTCTGTTTTATCACCCCAGGAGGATGGACATTGCTCAGTCCACTCTACTACCAAGTCCCCAAATGCTAATGTTCGTGTAGCAATCAGTACTGTCAGAGTCAAATTTAAATTCACAAGATTTTTGAGCGCTGGCTTTGAGTACCCATATGACCAGAATGCAAGCTCTCACTCCCACCATCTAGTATCACAAACTCTCTCATGGTAACTGGCAGGAAACAGAAGCGGTCTGTGGAAGCCTCCTGGACCAAAGAGAGCAATCTCCCAGACACACGGATCCAAATGCTTTTTTGTTTTTACAAATTGCCAATCCCTTTAACTTCACTTGATATTAGAAAATCCAGGAATAAACTCTACTAAGTGAAATATTTTATAAAAAGAAATGAGTTTATTAACTCCAGTCCTGTTTTCTAGGGAAGAAAGTTAAAGGGGCAGCTATATAATGGCTTCAACTAAGATGGTATCTAGTGGTCCAAAGAAAAAATTCAAGAGTCCAACTGAGAAGTAAAATCAATTTACAGTGAGGTCCTCTGGAATTCTGGTGAGAACACCAAGTTCTTAGTCCAACCAAGTCCCACAGAGCTCTCTCTTCTTCCACTCATCCACCCATCATCCCATTCCATGCTTAACCCTTTCGGTACGGGTGCCGGATATATCCGGCGCCCATCTGATGACCTGTGTGGACGAGCGCCGGATATATTCGGCATTCATCTGTATATAATTTTTATAAATTTTACTTATATAATTGATAGAATTTTATATAACTATCTCTTAATATTAAAGTTACAAACAACACTTGGAAAAAAGCATTGTTTTATTAAGCATAGATCTGATATAAGGTTAGGAAAGTCTTCACACAAAGGAGGACTGACCATGTGCTATGGGCGCGTTTTCAGCGCGGCACCTTGTACAGTGGGAGTGTCGCGGTGGAAAGAGCGCTCGTACCGAAAGGTTTAATATGCAAAGATCCCTCCAATTTTATTCTCATTTAAGTTACCTTGCTGCACTGCTATATCATTCTGGGATTTTCTAGGGCTTCTTCTGCCCTTTGAATATCTCCTTAGTAGTATTTGTTTCCTCATCTTGGGAAAGATAAACTGAAGAATGCAACCCTAGCGTTATCACTTCACTATCCATCTACTCCCCGAAAATGAACAACAGACAAAATGTACCATCACTCAAACTTGGGAAGACATCCACTCTTTTTTCTTTCACTTCTTCATTTGGAGAAAGAAACACTTGATGATAAGGAGTCATTCTAGGCTTGGGTTCCAATCCAAATCCTTCTGGATAACTAGTAGACAAGAAATTTTTCACTATAAAATCCAATTGCTTTTCAAGTATGCCATTGTTCTTTAATACGAATGATTGTCCTCCAAACTCAGTACACATCAATACGGAAAAACTGCCTAATCAAGTTCAAGCAAACAGCTTATGACAACTTCCAAGACAGATATTATATGATAGCATCCTGGAAAATAGAAAAATACCTTTTTATGTTCCTATCTTATTAAATCCAATCCATGCTCCTAGCAGACCACCTGAACCCTCTCTTTGTTTCTCCACCATTATAATTGGTCATTTCTTTTTGCAGACTTTGAAAGCACTAAACTCTGCCTTTGTTTGGCATGAATCTCACCCTTCCTGGAATGGGGCTAGGGCCAGCTCCATGGGCCTCTGACCTATGCAATATTACAGAGTCCATATTCAGAAGGGCCCCATGCTTGGGATCTTCTGTTATCATCTTGAAATTCATAGTAATTTGTGAACAAGATACCCTCACTTACACTTTGCCGAGGCCCACACATCTTGTAGTTGGTTCTAAGTGAGGTGGTTGGTTCTAACATATTAGGTGCCCCATGAACTATGTGCTCCAGGGCTCCTAGTCACATTAATATATATGTGCCCCCTTCCCTGGGCCCCCTCAGCCAACCAAGCAGAATATGCACTCAGCACATGTTTGTGATTGAACCAAAAAGTGACAAACAAGAAAAGGAAAAACTACAGCAGCATATGAATACATCCATGCTTGAAACTTCTAGCAGGGAGCGCCTTTGGACTTTGGAGTCCATTTTCCTCAAGGGAGAAATGTGATGAGAGTGGAACTTTAAGTACACACATTAGTCAGCATTCTGTTCTCTGTGCCTTTACTTTCAGTATGGTTAAGACCTAATTCTTGAAATACAGAAAATACAATTTAATCCGCACACTGAAAATGAATTCTTTTATTTCAAACAAATAAAAAGGCAAGTGTCTCTTCTGGGCAAGGGGGCTAGGAGTATTTTTCTGGTGCTTCCCAGAGAGTTACTCTAGTGTTTTGTAATGCTTAAGAGTCAACTAGATAGGATTTGGGGGATGTTTTTCCCAGGAATCAAACATAATTTGTACTGGGATAAACAAAATCATCCCACAGTCCTCTCTTCCTCTACACTCAGCATGGCTCTCTATTAGTGAGGTACTATTCACAGGCGGCATGACACCAAGGCCCTGGTGACATGTGAGGTACACACACCACCTGTCCAGACAGGGAAGCACACATGCACAGAGAAATGTAACATTTTCCAACTTTTTACTTCAAGAAAGTGATTTAAACTGGTTTAATTTTTGGTTATTAGCATTTCTTACACAAGTGTACTATGGGTGTTATTTTATACCATAAATTGTCTACATATTTTTTCTGTAAGCAAAATTATTCCTCATTTGCATAATATAATTTATTTTATGTTTTTCCATTCCATGGTTGCATTTATCAAAGGTTAATATTTCTGAAGTCTGCCCACATCATAAAATCAATGTGCATATTTAAAGTTGAAGTTTTCTACCCCAAAATTAAATCAATGAGGAATTTCAACTGAGAATTGTAGAAATTGGGTAAATTATTATTTTATGATGATTCTAGATGCTCAGTCATATGGACAGGCTTGAGGAAGACCTACCATATTATCAAACATTGTACATAATTTGGAAAACCAGATAAGAAAAGGATTCTAGCAGTTACGTTGACCTCAGTCAAGTGTCCCTTTGAATGGTCTGTTCTACACTGACTACTGGTGGGCAAGAAAACAGAAAAGTGGGCAGTGCTTACCTCCTCGCACTGAGCAGAAACAGACAATGCATGAGACACAGTAAGAAGCTGGAGTTGGAGTTATAGGTGGCAAAGATAATGTCCCAGTGTTCCTGCAGGAATTCCAGGATGCTGAGAAGGCTGAGGCACTCAGAGAGAGACTGCTGGGGCTTGGAGAGGCAATAAAGAATGACTTTATTTAAACTGCTGTATAAAGCACTGATGACAGTGTCCCTTTGTGAAGAGGCATTCTCGATGACCTGTGTCATAAAATAAACACACACATACACAAACATACTTGTGAACACTTTATGATTTTAGAACTGACCCAGTTAACTGTGAAGATGATACAATCTCAGCCTTTTCTGTATTTCAAAAAGTGGCATGATCTAAAATTCAAAATAGGACAATTTTCTCTATCTTTGAGCTTCTATTTAAGTGAATGATCAATAAGGGCAATTCAAATTGTTGGATTTACCAAAAATTAGTGGAAAAAATTTTAAATTTACCACAGTCAAATTATAGAAACTAGACAAGGGAACCAAAGATTTCTGAACTATTAGGTAAGATGGTTGAAGTTCAGGGTATAACAACATGTTATTAATAATGTCTAATTAAAAAATACATTCCTACCTGTACATATTAGTTGTTATGCACAGAATTTTTACAATATTACAGGTATAATTTTTGTATGAAATTACATATATTGTCTCACTTAAGAATCCTAACAACATGATGAAATAAACACTAAGGTTGTCCCACTTTAGAGATAAGAAGGATGAAGGTCAAAGAGGTTAGTTAACTGGTCAGCAAGGGTTGAACCCCCACCAGACATCTGAGCCATGCTTTCAACCACCATAGCATCTAAGGGAAACAGGGGTCCAATGAATTTTAGCACATGAAAAACTTAGATGGGGAAGGCAGAAGGTCCTGATTTATAGCCTTAACATTAATCAGTCTGTCTATTTATTTGACTTCATCAAAAAGAATCCATAGAACAAAAATTGCATGCAAAATTTTTTAGTCTAATAGAAAGGTCATTTATTAGTTATAGATTGATTTCTTAGAATTTTATGGATACTGTAAGTATTTATACTAATGAAGTTAGTTTTATTTAAACCAGCTGTAATTTGGGGTTTCTTTTTTATCACTGTCTTCTCCTGCTCCTCAGATCAGTCACATCTTTCAAACTGAGGTTAAGACTTATGAGTCATAAGCAGGAGAGAAGGATGGCAAATGTGGGTAGAACTGAGAGTCCTTGGGCCTGGCAACCCTGAAGGCACATAAGGCCCAGCAGGCACCCACTCTTTAGTAGCAGCTCCGAGTTTTTGCTTTGACTGTTAGAATTTGTGATGGCTTAATGTATGTCTCTCCCAAATTTTTTATGTTGAAACTCTAATACTCAATGCTATAGTATTTAGATATTGAGTGTTTGGAAAGTGATTAGGTCATGAGGATAGAGCCCCCATGATGGGATTTCTAAAAGGATAGGAAGAGACCAGGGAGAGACTTTTTCTCTGTCCATAATATGAAGATACAGTAAGAAGATGGCCATCTGAAAACCAGGAAGAGAGCCCTCACCAGACACTAGATCTGCTAGTACCTTGATCTTGGGCTTCCCAGCCTCCGGCACTATGAAAAGTAAATATTTGTTGTTAAGCTCTCCCCACCCCCCTGAGTCCATGGCATTCTGTGACAGCAGCCTGAATGAAATCAGGAGCTCCACAGCTACTTTCATTCTCAATACAACTTCCCAGGAATCTGAGTTTAATCTTCTCAGAGATAACAAGGGATATTTCTCTCCTCTTAAAGTTTTTCTTGAAAGCCTCTGACTACGTTATTTTCAGGCTTGCCTGGAACAGTGTATCAGCCAGATTGACTGTCACCCTAGGAATTGTCCTGGGGTCTACAGTAACTCCACAGATAGAAGGGTGCTTGTGGTGCCGATGTCACCCTCCCTATGAAACAGGAAGAGGAAGGACAGTGGCTCTCCTGGGTTCTGCTGAAGCGGAAGAGCAGCTGGCAGGAGTTGCTGGAGGCAGACTTCCGCTGAGTAAGAGAAAGTGCTCTGACAATCACAGGTGTCCCAACGGCCAGGACCACCTTGTCCCATAGTGCAGGGAAGTTTAGAGGAAAGAACAAATGGCCACTTGGTAGAAAAGGTTTCCAGAATAAAATGGGTGACAAGAACCAGGAAAAAAAACAGTTCAACTCTAGAATTTTGAGATTGTATAATTGCATGTATATACACATACACAATAAAGAATCTGTACACATGTATACACTCTTATACCTAAGGATGTATCTACAGTCATGGCCATCTATGGGTATGTCTGTGGATCTGTCTGAAGAGAGAGAGAACATGCAAGAATAATAGGACTAGCCCAAACATGACAAATGGTGGTGAACACTAAAGAGGAAAATGAAATAGGTCTTTTGGGGATAAAGACCTTTTTGGCCCTTTCTTTGTTGATGAAGAAAAGCAACAGTTAAGATTAAAACAACAATCACAATAAAAACCCAAAGGAGGTGTGCAGAGTCTAGAAGGAGACAAAGCTCAAGTGCTGGCACAGGGGACTGCAGCTCCCGACCACTGAGGTGGGTCACAGGTGGCCTGAGGTGAGAGCTCTGCAGGGTACTCCACAGCCACCAGGTGTTGCCTAGGCCATAAAGGTCTTCCTCCTTTTGCCCACCCATCTCAGATCCTGTTTCCAGGAAGGATAGCCAGTCAGTCTGGACCAACTGCATAGCCAGCAGCATGTCATACAGACATTTGGTCAGTCAACAGAACTTTCCGTACCACCATGACCAGCCTGGGGTCCTTACCACCATGATGTGTTCCGTGATGAAGAGAAGGATGTGTCTGGGGTCTGCTGAGAACATCCCACTGTACAGCTTCTCTACCAGCTTCTGGGTGAAGTGGAAGATGTTCGTGAATGAAGAAACAGCAGCAGCTTCTATGTTTGACTGAGGCTCTTTATTGCCTAAGGTGGATTGAGGAGACAGACTGAGTTTGAGAAATCATCAGAGTCTTAATGGCCTTCTTTCCACAACAGTCTCCAGTCCCTTTTGGTAATCAACTACATTCCACTCACCTCTTTCTACCCCATTGTAGTCCTCTGTATTCCCCATTGCTCTGAAGATGGGGTCTTAACACACAGGTACCCAATGAAGACCCATGTATTCAAAAATAAATTGGCCTTGAACAGTCTAGTCAGTGATATAAACCAAGTGGAGAGGAAGCCAGTATGGGGCACTAATTCCTCCGGTGGCCATTTGAAATGAGGGTGGAGGAAAATTTAGGCATAAAATAAATAGAGGCCCTGCTGCTATGTCAGGCAGAGGATGAAGCTGTAATGTGGATTATCTGTCCCAGGCAAGGATGCTTTGATCTCAGCTGACCCTATTAACAACCTTCTGAGTTAGCAACTATAGATGTGCTCCCAGATTCAGACACCTGTCTAGAGTCACACCACCACCCAGTGACAGAGCCAAGATCAGATCTGGGACTCTCAAGTTCAGACTTTCCACTGCTCTGCTCTAGCACATTTCATATAGTCCAATAGCCAGGGTTTCTACATTGTGGGCATGGAGGAGTCCATAAGATGAGTCAGGTCACTAAGGATTTCATGGCTCAGAAACCACAAAAAGGACTTTATTTAATCTTGTTTGAAAGGTACAGCTGCCCTGGAACTAAGTCTTCTGAATGAAGCATTAGTCTGAACTTCTTAGGGACAATGGCAGCATCTTCATCCAGGTTCATTTGTTTAAGAAACATCTGTTGCACCCAGGCATAGGTGCAAAGAATAAGATGCTGAGAAGAACAATGCTGAATTCTAGTTGACATCTTGAAATCCCTCATGGGAAGAGGACACAATTCTACTGAAGGTAGAGGAGAACTGGTTTTAGTTCAGAGGGCAGAAGGACTTTCTGTCTCCAAGTGGCCCAATGATGGCAGGGGTGTCAAAGAAAGAAGCAAGCATGCCTTCCCTGAGCCCTCCAGGCAGGACCAGTGAGCTCTTACTACAGATTTGTTGAGAGCATCTTCCCAAGGCTCCCAGAGCATCCTGCAGCACTAAGACCCAGGCCTCCCCTAGGGGACTGGAGCCCATGGCTGGTAGGCATGCTGGCTTTCCTGCTCAGCTGCCAGTGGCTCTGTGTCATAACACTGAGAAGCAAGTCTCCTCCACTCACCTCTGAGCATTGACATGTCACTTCCACTCATCACACGAAATATTTCCATGGTGGAGAGCAGAATCTCAGACTGGAATTCTCGCTTCTGTTGGCTGGTGGCATTATCTGGAGAAGCCTGGAAGCACATCCAGAATTCAAACAGTAGCCACATGACCATCATGTCCACTCAGTGCCTACTGGGTCCCCTCACCTGGCCTGTATGCTGATACCACAGCTTCTGGGACTGTGGGCTGTCAACAGCTCACACCTGCCCCTTCTCCAAAGCATTGCCTTCTGCTGACCAAGTTGCTTCAACCGGAAGTGCTGCCCACTTCCTGGGGCGAGAAGGCAAGTGGGGGTGTCCCACAGACAATGACTGCCTGGAAGGTGCCTTAAGGTGAGGCCAACTCTTGGATGTAGATAGCATACCTGTGCTCCCCTTGGGACCAGGCTATGGCTGAGATCATTTTCTGGCTAGCTCCTCTCTCATCTTCCTTGCATCCCTTCTCTGCATCCACTGAGAACACAGCCTTTAATAAATCACTTCTCTACAATCCCTGTATCAGGTTCTGCTTCTAGGAACCTGGCTAAGACCTGCCTCTCATTCATCTCTTTACTCACTGTTGGTATGCTCCCTGCTCTGCCAGGGCCTGTGGGTCCTGGAGGACACTCTCCCACCACATCACTAAAATTCCAGATGTTCTAGACTATGAGCTGGCTCTCAAAGAGATCAGCTCTGAGGTCTCCCTGAACATACCACACCCTTGCAGAGCCCACGCCCTCCAGCAGCAGATGGCCCAGCAGCCCCTGTGCACTCACCTCCAGCAGCACCTCCAGAGGCAAACACTGCTTGGGCCTGGGAGCTGCAATCAAGTGCTCCCTCAACAGTAGCTGCAGAAACACCTTTAGCTGTTTCCGTGTGGGATGTGACTTGGTAGATGTCTGCAGACCCTCCATAATGCTGTCACCTTCAGCCTCAGTCCCAGGACTGATGGCATTCTGGGAAGACTCAATCGTGACCCCCTCAAAGACAAGAGAACCCTGAGTGAGCCGTCTGCACTACCTCAAAGTGTACTCCTATTTACTGCTGAGGTGTGTGCATGGGTAAGATTCTGATCAAAACCATTAACATGTAAAGGAATTAAGGGTCCACCAAAGTAGGTGACTTGCCCAGAGTCTCATGGCTCATAAGGGTACATGTTATGGTTCCTGAACCCAAGGTAGGTAGAAGTCATGGAAAGAAGCTGAGCATGGAGCAACAGAGGTGTGCCGCACTCAGCAGGGAAGCCCAGAACATGGTCTGGGCAAGTTGTTTCCTCCTCAGAGCTATAGCTCTCATCAGTCAAATGGAGATGCAGAAAGGAACGTCACAGAGATGTGTGAGAACGAATGCAAGGACAGTGCACACCACAGTGCCTGGCCCCAGTATATGGTCCAGAAAGCTGGTTCCTGCTTTCTGGAGGAACCCTCACATTTATTGCCTCCCAGGCTCTTTGCTGATTGTGACAAGTGGGATCCTCAAGTGAAAAGAAGAGCTAGGACTTCATCAAGTCCCGCCATCCAAATCCCTGAAACACTTTGGCTTTCACATTCTCATTTTTATATTTGTAGAAATATGCACAGATAAATGAGGCAGCATCATTAGCCCAGCTACGTCCAGAAAATCACAGAGATGCTGGGAGGCCAAATGAGGTGCCCAAGGACATACAGCCAGGGACTCCTAACTCCCAGCCAGTGAAATGTCCATGGGCATTCATTGGTTGGCACTTCCCTTTGCTCATTCATAAAATTCATGCAGCTGTCCTTAATTAAGTCATAAAATGAATTTAATGGCCCCTAGGGAAGTGGTGACTGCATTAATTAGCTCTCTGTGGCCTTGACTGGAAAGATGCCGTATAAATTCACAGCAAACCAAAGCCTTCTGGCCAGCAGCTTTCTGCATCAAGAAGATGTCACATTTTCTGTGCAATGAAGGTCTTTTGGAGCTGACTTGAAATTGGGACAAGGCAAGGAGGTGTGGTGATAAGTGCTATGGAACTGGATCAAGGGGCCCCAAGGGAGGGCCTAGCTCATATGAGTTTGCCTGGGAGGTGACTTTGGTCCCAGCCCTCCCCCAGGTAGGAAGTGGTGAGTGTGGGGAGGAAGAGACCTGGGTCAGTGTGCTCCCGTTGCCTTTGGGAAGCCAGCTGGAACCCCGACTCAGCAAATGGTGAGCCTTGCCCACTGTGCAGGGGCTGAGGTGGGGTTCTAGGCTAAAAATGTCCGGACTTCAGGGCTCTGGCCACCTCCAGAGGCCCTGCGTGGAGGGATGGTAGGGGTCAGCCTGCAGGATTGTCCTTCCTCCCTGCCTGGCCTCTATGTGGGCGTGCCATCCCCCACCCTCTCCAGTGTATCCTTTTCCTTACTCTTACTTTTGTAGCATGTTTCTTTAGTTAATATTATCCCAATAGACCATTTTATCTTTTTACAAATCTTCTAGTCTTTATACTTAGTCTTTTCATTAAAATAAATTACTCTTAGATTTTTCTTGGCCATTTGATTTGATTTTAAACTGACGGTGATAGAAAGGATATGGATCTTAGGGTGAGAGTGTTGGAGGTGGAGGGGCCTGTGAAAAGAGACGGGTGAGGTTTAACTCTTGGCTCTGTCACTTATTTATCACATAAACCTGGGTGTATTTTACTCAATCACTTCGTAAGGTAGGTCTTAGACCCCCACTAAACCCAGGGACACTGGTCAGTGCAATTCACTGCTGAGTCTCCCTTTCCCTGACTAACACACACCACCTGTGCAGGATGCCAGTTAAGGTGACATGAAGAACTAGGCTCAGGTCTGCTGTAGGTGTTCAGTAGATGGAGGCTGTCACCATGAATACATTTCTAGAAAAGATTAGCTGAAAGAGCACATCATTCATTCATTTGGTCATTTAGCAGATAGTTACGGATCCTGCACTGTGCCTGGTTTCTAAATTCCTTTCCATTCCTTGTCTTTTGGCATGTTCCTTTAACTGCAGTTACAGATTTGCAGACAGGTGTCACTAGCTCATGTTTCCTGTCCTGGTCTCAGTTTCCTACACTACCAAGGAGGGGTGATGCGTAGGTTTACCAGAGGGTTTTTGCCCTCCACACTCACTGAGTCTCCTTGACCTGCTGGGACTGGCTTTCAGTCTCAAACTCACTCATATCTCTTCCTGTAGCCCCTTCTCTACCCCACACTCGCACCTTGCCCTCCAGACCCAGCTGGTCCCTCTGCCCTCCCAGCCACCCTCTGACTTCAAAGAGTCCTGAGTCACAGCCTACAAACAGCAGTAGGGTCCTGAGAACAAAAAACAGAGCAAGTCAGTCTTCCAGCTCTCCCCAACCACCCACCCACGTCGATCTGGGTCACAGCCACAGGCATCCTGGGATGAAATTTGTTGGGGATTTGTTTCACATTATCAGTGGGAGGAGATTCCATATATAATTGGACTTGATCTGCCATCAAATTACCAAGATTACTAACAACTCAAAAAAATTACTGAATCTGAGGTGAAAATGACCTCAAGCTGCATCTTGGCTGAGAAAGAAAAATTACTTTCAAGTTGTTTACTTACTGTTTTAGTCAAGTTGCCTCAAAATGCATCATAATTGAAGGTGTGGGGGTAGGTGGCAGAGAGGAATTTTGCCCTTTGCACTTGAAAGATGACACCACTTGCCCCTGCTTCATTGTGGCAGGGTTGTGGCATGTCCTACCTTGTGGGTTTGCAGGGGGAAGGTGACAGCAGCCAAGGTCTGGAGGAACTCTGGGGCCCTCCAGGCTGGATCCTGCGGGTAGGTGCTGTGCACAAGGCTGAGGAACTGCAGCACACTGGCTGGGAAGGTTTGCTCCCAGGCACCATCTCCACACTCTGTTGAGGGCTGAGAGCACATGATGAGAGGGGTGTGTGGAAGCCAGAGGATTTGAAATCTAGGCAGAAGACCTGCTCTCTGTGACTCTCAACCAGACATTTCATTGCAAGACCTCAAAGACTGTGGGTTGGCTTGGGATACTGGTCTTTGGCTGCAGCAGGGTTTCATGCACATAGGCATTGTTCTACGAGCTTCACACATACTCCTCTTTCCACTTCATAACAACCCTCTGAGGTAGGTCCTATGTTTACCCTGGTTTTACAGATGGGACGACAGAGGCACAGAGAGGTTAAATAGCTTGCCAAAGGTCATCCAGCAGGTAAGGAGCAGAACCAGGAGTTGACTGAGTCCAAGCAATATGGCTATAAAGTCTGCCTACCTTTCCCATGTTCTCATATTGCCTCTATATGATTCGACATGGCCTTTGTGCTCAAAGAACTTGCAAATCAGGGTTGACCCCAGCCTTTCACAGCCTAGTGCTTTTGTTCCCACCTCTAGACCCTGCCCAGGCTTCTCAGAACTTGAGGAACCCCATCCCTACCAGCCAGGGATCTGGAATGGATCATGTTGTACTGAGCTGATACCCAGTACCCTGAGGGGACCTAGGCACATGTCCATCTCCATACCAAAACCTGGCCTCAGTCACATGGCCAAGTCTCCATCCTGGCTGCACAATAGTGTCCCCCTGGAGCTCAGCTCCCTTAATCAGCAGTGCCAAGTTGCTCTGTCTGGAGATTGACTATAGTCCCAATGTGTCCAGCTGCTGCCTGAGGGCCTGCTCTATCTGGACAGCCTGGAACTTGGAAATTGAACCAGCTTTGCATAGCCACACCAACAACTAGATGGAGTGATGCTCTGACTACTCCTACAAGTGAATATCAGGTCTTCCTTTGGCCAATTATTGCATTTTGCTGTGGATAATGAGCACCCACGTTTTTGACACCAACTTTCAGGAAATAATTTTTTGTTTAAATTTTTAGTTAAATTTTTTATTTATATTTAGATACTTGTTTTTGTATTATAAAGGAAGTTTAGCATTTATTTTTGAACATATTATGATATAAGAAATTTTGTGTAACAAATAATTACAAAACATAAGAACAGATACAAGGTATTTCAGTTACTACCCATGTATAATGTGTACCCTTTTTTTCCCTAAAAATTTTGGGCAAAAAAGTGTGCATCATACATAGCAAAATACAGTACTCAGCCCCAGCCCCTCCCATCCATGGCTTCCTCATCCCCCCCCCCCAGTCTGCTTCAAGTCCCAGCCCCATATTCCTGAGCCAGATGTCCTGTTACTAAGCAGATACTGAGTTTCTGGAACTGAGTCTCATACTAGGATACTCAAACCTATTACTGAAAGAAAGGCATTGTGCATGGAACAGCTGGGGAGCAGATTTTAAACTCTATCCTGCAAGGGCTTGGTATGGGCTGAGTAGGCAGGCAGAGAGAAACTGCTTCTTACTTCTCCACCAGGTGCCTACAGTACATGATTAGATTTCAGGAGGAATACCAGAGGTGAGAGTTCAGAGTGTTTTTGGAGTTATTCTGCCTGGTTTGAATCCTGCATCTGCCTCTTACTGACTGTGTAGCCCTCAGAAGGTTGGACCAGTTTCTTAATCCTCCCATACCTCCAGTCCCAGCTCTATAAAACAAGGATTGTAATATGACCTATTTCATTTGGTTGTTGTGAGGACTGAATGAGACATTTTAGTCCTTCAGGCTTATTTTCATAGTGACAAGCACAGGGTAAATACAGAAAAAGCTGGAAGACAAGATCAGATAGACAGGACTTGAACTTTTGGAAGAGAAACTTGGATTTCATACATTGAGCAATCAGAACCCCCTGAAGGTTTTTAAGCATGGCAGTGATAAAAAAATGTAATGCTGATGGCTAGACAGGTACATCCACTTTGCCCTTGCTCCATGATCTTGCCTAAGGTAGTTAACCTCCATAGCTAGTTTCTACATTTGCACAATGGAGATAACACTGTCTGATTCAAAGGATTGTTGAACACAGTGAAATGGCTCACATCTACAAGACCAACAATGCAATACATTGGAAAGAACTTGGAGCGATTAGAACCTTCCAACTAGAATAAGAGCTTGTGAGAGTGTAAGTTGGCACTTCACTTTGGAGGACCATCTGGTTACATCTACTAAAGCAAGTCATGCATATAACTTATGACCCACAATTTCACTCCGGGGCACATTTCTTTCTAACAGAAAAAAATATGTGTGCCCAGCCAAAAATATATACAAAGCAGCTTTATTTATAATACTTCCAAATGGAAACAACCAAGAATAGTTAAATAAATTTAGATGTTATCAATGTAATAAAATACTACACAATAAAACAAGAATGAATTACTGACATACAACATCATGAATGAATTCCACAAACATAAGGATGAGTGAAAGAAGCCAGATGTGATAGATTACATATTGAATGATTCCATTTATAGCAAGTTCATTCACAAACAAGCAAACTAATCCGTGGTAGGTTAGTTACCACTGGGCAAGAGAATAACATCAAACCAAGTAAGTTCTGAGCAAACAATAATATAAATATAATAAAATAAAATAAATGGTTTGAGAAAGGTATGTTAGAGTTATTTGCTACAATTAACTTTCTGGTCTTTTTCTCTTATCCTTCCAGTTTTTGCTTTTTATATTTTGATACTTGTCTACTGCACATGGGAAATTCCACTATATATGACAGACATCTTCACTGAACCAATACAACTTTTGAGTAACTTTCCTTTTATTATGTTTGTTAGATATCAGAAAGTTGGGCCTTGTTATTGACCAATCTGAGAGTCCCATGTGTAATATACCAGTTAACTATTTTATGTTTGATATTATAATATAAATGTTTAATTTT
>VMDR010018093.1:0-19498 GCA_007922815.1 Macrotus californicus | reverse complement strand
AAGAAACAGAATATTTAGAAGATACTTTAAACCCCTCTGAAAGCTTTTATTATATATATTAGGCATGGTTAATTTCAGCATATCTGAATATAACCAAGTAATTGATTTGGGACTTTTTTTTAAATTTTATTCTCAAGAGAGAGGAGAAGGGAGAGAGAGAAACATCGGTGTGCGAGAGAAACATCAATTGGTTGCCTCCTTCACACACCCTCACTGGGGATTGAACCCCAAACCTAGGCATGTGCCCTGACCAGGAATCAAACATACAACCTTCCAGTTATGGGGTGATGCTCCAACCAACTGAGCCACACTGGCCAAGGGCTAATTTGAGACTTTAAACATCCATCTGTACAATGTGAATTAAGAGGTTCCAGAAATATCTTTGTTCTTCAAAATATTTCTCTACTTTCTTTGTCCTTAGATTTTAGTGGTGGGGCACATTGCTACCTTGGCTTTTAGTGTTGCAAGTTAAATTGCAGGCATCCCTTAGAAACAACCTGCTACTTAAAAGTGTGGTGTTACCCTTCCAACGTCCAGCTAGCTAGCTGGTTGACATAGAGCTTTGTTCATTTTAGCCATTCAATGCAGGTTGAATAAATGAATAGGGATTATGTAACAGATGCTGAGACGGGACCCAAGAGAGGTGGACAGGTGGAGTGTGTCAGAGGGATGCCTTATGATGCGTCTGAGGCCCCTTTTTTAGTATGCTTACTGGGAGCCAAAGAAGAGAGTAAACCTGCTTAACTATATGCAGTGTTGATGCAACTGTCTATGTTATCATTTGCTAATAAAAAAATCTTTTTTTTTTCTTCTCAGTGCATGCTGCTGTTATAGCCATTAATGAAGCCATTGAAAAAGGAATAGCAGAGCAGACCATTATAACACTAAGAAACCCAAATGCCGTTTTAACTTTAGTGGATGAAAACTTTGCACAGGAGTATCAGGAGGAACTCTGGGAAGCCAAAAAGGGAAAAGAGGAAAATGCAAGACTGAAGGTATTTGATTAGATTATCAGTAACAAATAGGGTCAAGAGTAGCTAGTTTGAAAAAAGTAATACTTTTAAATCAGCTGACTGTGGTCTCTACTGCCACAGGCAACTGGCTTGGGTTAAAATGTAAGGGTTAAATGTAAGAGTGAAAGAAGACCTTGCACTGTGTAAGGAAATTAGGTTCCCTTTTACGATGAATATTGTAAGTTGCAAGGTTAAGATCATTCCGTAAACTTACTACTTATCTGAAAAATGTAAAAGTAGCAGCTAAAAATCTGTCCTGGTTAGACGTCACCAATAGACCTTGTATGGCCAAACGACCTTCGGATTTGCTAGCAGAGGTTAATAATTCAGTGTGGTGAAGGTTAGAGGCGATGTTTCTGAACCCACTCTCCTCGTATTGTCCCAGTGTTCACCCTCATATCCGAGGGAGCGGGGGGTTTTCCTCCTCAGCAGGGCAGCTGCTCCTGATCCTGACCTTGCACTGCCCGCTTCCTGCCTATCTTGTGCTATTGAAGACTTGTCTACACTTCGCTTCTTCTTGCTCGCGGACTCTCCTCTCCTAAGCTCTTGCCATGTCAGCTTCAGCCCCATTACCAAAAATGACTGCTTTATCTTACAGCCTTTTCTCCACTGGTGGCCTCCACCACCCTCCGCGGGCTTGCTGCGCCCTGGCTGCCCGCCTTGATATGGTCTGCTCCACTACCTGTGTGCTGATTTGTCGGTGTGGTTCCCCTCTGTATGTGAGGACTGACTTTGACATTGAGTCACTCCTGTCTCTGTTCTTCCTCGAATAAGCTCTTCCACTGGTTGAAGCAACCCTTCCCAGCCTCATTCCAGGTGTCTCTAACGCTCCTGCAGATAACTCCATCCACAGGCTTTCTGCTCACCACATCAGAGGCGTGTTCATCCCTATTCCGCCCTTCTCACATGGTGTGTGCCCCATGCTGACTTCCTTCAGAACAACTTCCACATTGTTTCAGAACTCTCTTTATGTCCCCTATGGTCTGTCCATCCCTGTATTCTGTTGTCTTTTCTTGCCAGACTTGCATCCATCCACCCACTCTAGTCTCAGCACTCCTGCCTCAGCCCTGCCCCTCCTGACCTGGCCTCATGGCTCCTGCAGTACCTTCCCCCGGGGTCACTGTGCTTCCTGTCATTCTCCAAGCCAACCCTTCTCAGGGCTAGAGCTTGCAAAATTTTTCTTTAACTACAGATCTAGTGTCACTTCTCCAGAAACTTCCCCTGATTTCCTACTGCCTACTAGAGTAAGGTCACATCCTTTTCTTGTCCTTAAAAAGCCTCCAGGGTACCCAGCTTACCTCCCCAGCTTTCAGCCGAGCCCTGGACCCACACTCCATACCGTAGGCAGCCGGACCCACCAACCTTTCCCACCTGTGTGACCGAGTCCTGCCGTCTGCATCCTACTCCCTGCCTCCGCCATTGCCTTTACTCTGCTCCTCCGGAACATCCTCAGCTGTCTGTGAAATTTTTTTCCAACTGAACATGTATTTGTTCTATAGAATGTGTTCTGTTGCGCTAGATATATTCATTGTTGTGTTCTAGATTTTATTAGACTGACTCAAATGCAATTGCCAGTATTTAACTGCTTTTGGTATTCAAAAGGTGCCCAGTGTAATGTTTACATCAGAAAATCAGGCCTTTTCTGACACTCACGGGGCCTGTTGTTCATCTTTGCGGCCCTGGCTGGGCATCTCGAATCCTTGGTGCCTTGCACAAGCAGGCTTTCCTAAATGCTTATATTGCTTTCAAGTGAATGCTAGTGGGTGGTTCTTTTCACTCCTTGCATTTTCGCTTTGGAAACATTTAACCTGAGGAATCAGTGAAGACTTTGCTTTGCAGAGTAACTGTATTTCCGAAGAAGAAAGAGACGCATATGAAGAACTGCTGACACAGGCAGAAATCCAAGGCACTATCAACAAAGTCAACAGTAAGTAATGGCTTCTTCGTGGGACATTGCTACTTCTGTAAGATATGAGTTCTCCTTCTCAGAATCTCAGCAAAACTCTCAATTTGTGAAACTGCCTCACCTGACCAAAAACTCCATGAGTTGTCCATGTTGCTGTTAATTATGGTGTTTCATCTGGCAGTTTCCTTCGGAGCATTTTCTGGTGATCTTGCCCGCAGTCCATGAAGAGTAGGTCAGGATGTCCTGGAGTTAGTTTGACTGTCCCTTCCTGTGTCATCATAGGTACAGTTGTGTCGTGTTTTGAACCTGCCCCTTATTGGGATAATATTGATGATTGTTTAGTAAAGTATCATGACTTAAAGATCCTCATTCCTTGCCCATGATTATGTGATGGCGTTTGGTTGGAAATGTAAAAGGTACCATTGACAGCTTTACCCTTTACTGCTTTCCAGTTATTAGTGTGCAGTTTGCACGGACTGGCTTCTTACAGCTCGTGCGGCTCTAGTGCAAGCGAACGAGGCTTGGCCGGCCAGTGGAGTCGCACAGCGATCCGTGTCCCCGAGTCCCTGGGGAGCTGTGCCGTTCAGTTTATCAGCGGTGTCACCACAAAGGATGGGACGAAGATAACTAAAACAAGCACATGCAAGCTTAGATACATTAATCTCTTTATTTGTCTTTTTCCCCTTCCTGCTAAAATTTATTGTTACTTGGAGCAGTAAGGAATTCTATCTGACTTTTATTTTCCATAGGTCAGCCCAAATAACCCATTATGTATCCCCCAAAAAAGACCATTTAGCCCATTTAATAAAGCCTGTGAACCGTCTGCCAAATGTAAATTTGGTGTTTTCACTAATTACATAAGCCCTAAACCTCGTCCTCGATTTAACATCCTCTATGAGCTTCGAGTGTTCTTTATCACTCTTAACACCTTCCGGACACTGTGGACCTGTACGTGTAACCCAGAAGTGTGTTCCTAAGTGGTGGTAGAGACACATCCAAAAAGCTTCACCCAGTAATTAAGAACACGGATGTAAATAGCTAGGTGTTAACAACTGAGTAGGTGTGAGAAATTTTCTTACACATACACTGCTAAGATCTCTAGGGTTACTTTTAAAACACACATTCACATATTAACATATTGGAATGTGTACTACTATTCTTCTACTAAATTTTGAACATGTTGGTGATGATACATGGAGCATAAGTTCAAGTTTGTCTTTCGGTTCTGTTTAAAAGCTAAGAATTTCATTAGGCTTGACAGAAATGAATTACAGGAAGAAATTAATGTTGCCAGTAAGACATCTGAGGTCCATAAGTTTCGTGAGGAAACAGTTCCGTAGCATTTTGCCATCCTTTATTATGAAGTGTTTATCGCCACTAAAGCCGATTTCTTTTTCATGTTAAAGAGAATGCCTTATGTAAATATTTTAATACTTTACTCCATGACAAATTTAATGCCAAATCAGCTATGCTTTTTTCCCCATTTTTAAGTAAAAGGCATGGGATGATTTGCACTGATGCATAACCCGCTGAAATCATGAAGGACATTGCAATATTTGATGGTTTTAAAGATGCAGAACATGATTATTCTGAAGTTTTTGCAAATTTATAGTCGAATAGAACCAAACAGTCTTGAAAAAAACCATCCCTCAAAAGCCTGCTTTCGTCAGTGACACGATGATGAGACTATTGTATGCTTTAAAATGTGTACATATAGCTCCTTGACAAGCTTTTCCCCAGCCAGGTAGGTTATTATATTAAAATGTTAAGGTGTCTACATTCTTAGCAGCCATCCTTATGGCATAAGTGACAGCTTTGATGGCAATGTCACCAGCTCTGTTGCCAGAGCCTTCAGCTTTCTTTGTCTGAACTACAGTTACTTAACTTTTGGGTTTGGCCACGTACATTCCAATGCTCACATGGCCTATTCTGTGAGGCTCGGGGCTGGGAGTTTTGTTAGACGCACAGTGTAAAAGTGTGGTGAAGCTTACTTTATTTTTATTTTTTAGAAGAAATGGTGCACTAAGAGTGTTTTAAGGATGTGATTTTTCTGGTAATATTTTACCCTCAGATGCATAGACCCATATAATATAGTTTTCAAAGGTGAATCAGGGTCCCTTCCAAAGTAGTCAGAGACAGAGCAGAAGGGTCTCATACCACAACCACAACCAACTACTGACCTTCCTTTCCGGAATTCTTTCATTTGTCATATTAATTCTAAGAATAGAAAAATGTATTGGGGTTTTTCGGACCCTTTAGAATAAGTGTACATTTCTGGGAGTGTGGCATGAAAGACTGCATCAATTGTAAGTATTTCCTGCCATTGAAAGATGTCTGTCGGTAGAGATGTCACTGAAGGTAGCTCCTTGCAAATGTGCTTAGAGCAGATAAATCATCATCCGTTAAAAAGAGTTAGAACAGTCTTAGCTGCAGTGTAGTTGTGTATTTGGGAGACAGAGAAGCTCTAGAAATCTGTGGATCTGTGTTTTTACTACTACCCTGAAGCCTTATTTACAAGGCAAAATCCTGCTGGTTCTCTCTGCTTGCTATTGCCTGGTGGCAGAGTTCATCACTCGTTCTACCGTTTGGTCAGCAATTCCGTTTCTGTTTTCTGGAAACTCACCAAACCCACTGGTTTAAGCATTTTCAGTTTGGTCACTAAAATTCAGGTCCTTGTAATCTAAACATCACAGCTGGTAAAGACGTCACAGGGTTTACGACTGGGTCAGATCACGTCAACCAAGGCATTTCTGTGTCAGAGCTTTTTAAAATTTTTTTTAGGTTAACTGATACTAGCACAGACTTATTCAATCATAAGAATTTTAGTTGTAATATTTTTTAAATATACCTGAATTATTTTTTATTAAGAATCACAATTCATAGAAACACGGAGTTGAGGGAGAATGCTCTGAGAACTAATAGCATCAAGCTCAAGCAGCAGTGTGTCCAAGTGCCTCCTGTGGGTTCTCCACGGTTCTGACTCAGGGCGTGGATACAGGAGTAGGGCAGGGCCTCCTGCAGTTCAGTCTCCTTGGGGAGGCAATGCTAACACACAACGAGCATTCAAGAGCAATGCCTGCAGCTCCCAATACTGTGTGGACTCCCCAGGTGTGAAATCCTCAGGGACTGGAGCCATGTGAAGTCTTCTTGGAAGAGGGAGGACCAGAGCTGGTCCTCAAAGGAAGGATTTTGTAAGGAAATCAGGCTAGTCAGGAGTGTTCTCAACTCCAGCTCTGTCAGTGCTGAGTTCTTTTAGGGACTACCTCCAAGGATTGGACTGACTTCCAACTACTCAACTACTGTTTCCAAGGCTTTGCCTGCCCTCCAACTGCAGCTTTCCAGAGTTCATAGACAGTGGCTTCTTAGGTTCTGTTATTTTTATTGATGCTCTATTACAGTTGTCCCAATTTTCCCCCATTGCACTCCCCTGCCCTGCCCCTGCTGCTCCCACAGTCAATTCCCATCCTATTGTCCCTGTCCATGGGTCATTTATACTTGTTCTTTAACTAGGCCCCTCCCCTTCTTTCCTCCCTTAACTCCCCTCCCTTCTGGTCCCTATGAGTCTGTACCTTGTTTCCATGTCTGTGGTTCTATTTTGCTCGTTTGTCTGTTTTGTTCATTGGGTACCACTTGTAGGTGAGATCATATGGTATTTGCGTTTTGCCACCTGGCTTATTTCACTTAGCATGATGCTCTCCAGTTCCATCCGTGCTGTTGTGAAGGGTAGGAGCTCCTTCTTTCTCTCTGCTGCAGAGTACTCCACTGTGTAAATGTACCTCAGTGTTTTGATCCACTTGTTTACTGATGGGCACTTAGGCTGTTTCCAGCACTTGGCTATTGTAAATAATGCTGCTGTGAGCATTGGGGTGCACAGGTTCTTTTAAATTGGTGTTTCGCAATTCTTAGGGTATAGTTCTCCTTGGATGGCTGGGGTGTTTGGGTCAGGCCACGTTGGGAAAGGTGAGCCTTCTGACATATTGTGATGCCTCACCCCCAGGATTGGCTGCAGTGGACCACATCAACGCTGTCATTCGGGAAGGTGACCCCGAGAATACGCTGCTTGCACTGAAGAAACCAGAGGCCCAGCTGCCTGCTGTTTATCCCTTTGCTGCTGTGATGTATCAGACCGAACTTTTCAACCTCCAGAAACAGAACGGCATGGTAAGTCAGAGGAGACTGTGGTTATGGAGATGTTCATTGTTACGGGTCCAAGCCACGAGAAAGGCTGTTTAGGAGGTGAGGTGGGTGTAGCATTTTTAACTTGTACCCGTCCCCAGTCTTGTTGCCCTCCCTGTACCAAGTCCACAGCTGCCTTCCTCTTTAATTCTTGCTTTTGATCTACATAAAGAATCTAGGAGTATAGTTTGGAAATGCAGGCCAGGCTTTATACAAATACACATTGAAAACAGGTGGTTGTTCTCTGTGACCTTCTTTAACTTTTTGGATAATTTTTAAACTATACTGAATTTGTTTTTTAAATATGTTTTTTGATATAGAAAAGTAAGCTCTAAATCAGCATTTCTAGATTTGGTGACCAAGAACATTAGCACTGTGGCTTTAATTTTTGTAAATTTATGCTCGTTACTATGCTAATGGTATTACACAGTAATATTTACATAAGGTTAGAGTAATTAAGAGCACATGCACTACAAACTAAGCCAAACAATGGAACAAAATGAAAAGTACTGGAACAGAGCCAAGAATTTAATATATGAGAGAGCTAGTATTTCAAAAAGGCGGGAAAAGGAATGAAATCCTTAACAAGTATTTCACCATTTGGGGAAGAAAACATTACCTCACTATACATATCAAAACAAATTTCCAATATAAACAGTTAAATGTAAAGAAAAATTTAATTAAAGAGCTAAGGAAAAATAGAAGGACATTAGATCTTAAAAATCAGAAAGAGCACTGATCCACCAAAAAATTATGGTGGGGGAAGAAGCCAAAAGCATAAAAAGGCAATTTACAGAATATCTAATATTCATAATGACAAACACACACAAAAAATGTTCACAGTGAATCAGAAGTAAGTGCAAACTAAAACAAAATACAATTATTTTTGGAAATCAGATGGGCAGACTGGTGAGATCTGGCCTAGTGTGGGTACAGACTTGGGGCGGCAGGCGTCTCCGCGCAGCCGATGGGAGTGCGAGCGGCACAGCCTCTGTGGAGGGCGACCCGAGTGACGTGAACTGGAGGCTCTAACCATCTTCCTAGGAAGAGAACGCAAGTCGAAAAGCTGTAGCCACGAGGATGTTTCCAGCCTTGTCTCGGATACTGAGAAGCAGGAAATAAACCATATGTCTAACTAATAACAGATTGCTCACACTAATATTAAATGGAAAAAAATGAGATGAAAATATATGGTATTATCTTGGTGTTTTTGTAATTAGAAAATAACAAGTCAGTTTAAAAACACCTCTGTGAATGACTGCCTGAGTTAAAAATCAGTAGAAGGATATAAACTGAAGGGCGGGGGTGGTAGGACTTGTTTCCTTACTCTTGCTTATAAACACTTCCTGTGTTTTCTAAACAGAAAGATGCAATCTTGTAATAAAAGAAAAATCTGTTATTTCCCTAAATTGCACTGAGGTTCCCCCCTTAATATTTTCTCCCATGTCTCCAGCTTTGGAGTGCGCGGCCACTAGAACTGTCCCACAGGCATCCCTCCCCAGCTGGCCGGTCACCCACTTGTGGTTGTGCAGGCCCGTTTCCTCTTACTTTCCCGTACCGCGTCTGCTGTGCTCCACTGTAGATGCTGTGGGCAGCTTGCCCACAGGGGTAGAAGAGGCGAAGCTCAGATGATTCCACTCTTCTCTTGTAATTTTCTGCTTCCCCTTGTGCTAAACTTGTAGTTAATTTAACATGTTTGCATGAAATGTATTTACATGTTCCCCATGATAACCTCTTCTTTCCATTTGCTTTGGAAGGGAAAATTATGCTGTTACTCTAAAATCATTTTGCTGCAAGATTTCTATGGTGATCCAGAAATCTATAATGTATTTTAATATAAATATTACATTATATACATTAAATCCATTTAATGCCCTAGATGTAAAGATATGTGTCAGCTTTTTAAAATTAATTCACTTTCGTGATCCCTTTGTGTTCCTTCACTCTATGTAGGAAATAACTTTTGGAAGTTTGGCCAAGTCAACATAAAATGGTTAAATGGAAGAGAACGTGGAAGGGGGAAGGCGTTCTGAAATCTAAGATACATTTTTTTTAAATAATTCATATTTATAAATCACATCAACCTGGAAGTTCTGACTCGCTTACCAAAAGATTTACCTCACATTTCTTCAAATATCTAGACCTAATAGTACATTTAAAAATTTCTACCCAATTATAAAAATGTGACTAACTTTTTTGAAACTAGAGTCAATATTCTTGGGTTAAAGATTTTTATTTACTCTCCTGGGGCTATAACTTTTAGGTGAAATTCTTTCCTCTTGTCCTTACCCTTAGTTCAAGTGGAGAATTATTAGTTGTGCTAAAATCTTACCTCAAACTCAGTGAGAACGTTATCTAATCCTGGCCTTATCTGGTAAAACTGAGCCTACAAACAGCCAGTAGAGCTGGGAGTAGGCATCAGCTATGGGAATGCAGATGTTTATGGAATCATAAATGTTGGTTGTAATGAACTCAGTCCCCAAAACCATCTAAGAAAGTCCCAGAAGCCACTTACCTGTTCTGGAGAGCCAATGAAGAATAGGTGACTAATGAGCCCTCGTTCTGGGTTCTCAAAATCTTTGACTTTTCATTGTTCTTCGCCATGTGCACTCTGAACCCCCATCCCATCTATGCAGTGTGAGAACTTACTGCCCCGTGTTTCCCAACAGAACTACTTGGCCCACGAGGAGCTCCTGATTGCGGTGGAAATGCTGTCTGCCGTTGCTTTACTAAACCAGGCCTTGGACAGCACCGATCTTGTGTCTGTGCAGAATCAACTCAGAAGCCCAGCAATCGGCTTCAACAATCTGGATGAGACGTACGCGGAGCGGTAAGAAGTTTTCCAAACCTCTTTTCAGTGCAGAAATCTCTGTTTGGCTGATCTCACAAATAAAGGATCTCTTACTTCCTGAAGAAATCCACGTATCCTTGCTAATTTTCTTGAAAGCTAGTCTACTTTGTCTTAAGAGCCTTTCTAATGTTAGAGTTCCTTCTAGAGTATTCCTTTTAGGGAAACACAGAGTCTGAAAACAGTCATCTTGCGGCAATTGCTGACTGACTGTCATCAGCAGATTATTTGACAGCCTAACAATGTGTTGAAAACATACCTTCCCCACAGCTTCCTTTGGGCTTCTTTCGGAGACAACAAAATGTAGAAAAGTTGGGAACAACTTTACTGATGAGGAAACTGAATCTGCACTTACGGACCCAAAGTCTGGCCATTGGGCTCCCAACCCCTTTTTCCTGATTGTTAAACCAAAGGAACCCTGAGACCACAGTGGGTCATGGCAGTGGGTAACAATCTCCATTTAGTATTTTTCATTTTGTGCTCCATAAATATGCTACTAGGTGTAGTGCATATGATAGTATTGTAAAACACTAGAGCAGATCTAGGGAGAAAATTAAGGGGGTGGAATAAGTGGCCCAATGAGCGATTCAGTAAAAACAGAAGCCAAAGTCCAAAACAGTGACTGTCCATCTTTGTGACCACCAGGGGGAGATGTCTGCTTAGATCTTAAAAACTCTTCAGCTACTGATTCTGGAACGGCTCAAATAGGTAGGTTGAGGAATTCTCCTGAGTCACATACAGTAGTGCAGGGGAAAAAATTGTTTAACCTTTTAGAAATTTAAAAAATGATGTTTGGCCACTTATCTATATAGAGAATGGCCCAAAAGTAGTAGGACAGTGGATTTTCCTTGTTTTTAGTCCTTTTGGAAAAACTGATGCTCTTCTACTACATAAATTTGACCACCTGGTTCACATTATGCTTCAGTCTCTTTGCAAGGTGATTTATTTCTGTCGCCACTGTTTCTGTTAATGGCACCACCCTCTACTCCAAGTTTAGAAACCTCAAGTTCAACTTGAGTTTTCCTATGCCTCTGCCAGACACCACATGCTGTGAACAGTCCGCTCACTTCTCTCCCTGTCAGTAGCCAATCTGTGTGCATTATACGTGTGCAAAATGCTTCATTTCCCAGGGACCACCGCGTTTAGACTTTTTACTTTTGCTTCTATGATAACTTCCAAATCAGTCTTCCTACTCTTTTCTGCCCTCGCTCTTACCTAAGCAGGCTTTGCTCTGCTGTCAGTGCTGGAGTAGAAGACAGGGCTGGCCATTCCCTCGGGAAGCTAACTGGGTAGTGTTGATGAGCGAATTGTCCAGACTGTCCCACAGACTTAGCGTCCCCGGCCACTGCCCTCCAAATGACAGTGCCCCCTCCCTCCGAATCACCCATTTTGATTATCAAAAATCTTCTCCTCCCCCCATCCCAATTTACAAATAACCCATTAAGGAAATGGTCCCGCATCTCATTTGAGACCCACTTTATACCTGTGGCTTTCAACTGGGCCTGCAGACACAGCCTCAGTGTTCAAATATTCTGTATGAGAAACTTAAAATCTGTGTTTTAGTAATCTTTAAAAAATTTGATGGGACTTGGTGTGGTCCCAAGGTGTGGCATCATGTGACACAGCACACTCCTTGCCCACACTTGTGCATTCTAGGAGGCTGCTGATGGATTTGTGCTTTGTGATGGGGGAGGCGGGACCAGCTGGAGCTGTGGGGCCATGGGGATGGAAGTGGGCCTTGAAGGGGTGGCGGGGGGCAGCACTGGGACTGCAGCGACAACACAACCAGGGAGCACCTAGGCCCAGGCGAAGGATGCTGTGGTTCCAGGGCGCCATTCTGGCCACCATGGCATCAGCCAAGGGGAGCACACAGCCTTCGTGGTGTCCTTGGCAGTTGATGAGCTACCCACAGAGATGGCTGCAAGTTGGGAAGGTGAGAGTAGCAGAAGCATCTTCAAACAGTTTTGTTGCTCTTAAAATTGATACCAAAGTGGAGCCTGCCTATAATTTTCACCGGTTTATCCTGTAGTGTGTGTTCCATCCAGTTTCTTTATTGTAGACAGTGAACTTCCTTGAAAATAATGGCAGGAAATGTTTGTGCTGATGAACTTGTTACCAGAATTCACAAAGTCTGGCAGATGCACTCATTAAAAGGTGAGATATCAGTGGCAAATGGCAGCCGGTCAGAAAGTGCAGTCTCTATTCCATCCACCTCATCTGAACCTATCAACAGTTCTGAAAACTATCAGTCCAGAAATGGAGAGGTTTGTGAGACACCACTCACTTCTCTTACAAAGTTCGATTCTGCAGCAGGAGAAAGATCAGGTTGTGCCACTCCATCTCAGGAACCAGTGGATGTGCAAATCAGGGACCTGCGAGGACCTCCCTGTCAGAGTGCAAAGATTAACCAAAAACTGTGAAGAAAGGAGAGAAAAGGCAGAAGGTGGGGCAGCTAGAGAGCATATAAAGCAGCAGATTGCATTGGATCATGCAGAGAGAGCTGCTTGTTTTGCAAAGACAAAGGAAGAAGTAGAAGCTGCTAAAGCTGCTGCCTTACTGGCTAAACAGCAAACATGGAAGTTAAGAGGGACGTTTCTGTGAGAGAAAGAAGCACAGTTGCAAGACTTCAATTCCATCTTCCTGATGGCTCTTCCTTACAAATCAACTCCCTTCTGATGCACCTGTAGGAGAGGAAGGCAGTCTCCTGCACAGACGTCGACAGCACTTAGAGTAATTTTGCATTAGCACCCATGTTTCCCAGGGAAGCATTTACCAATGGAAATTATAGAAAGAAATGACAGGATTTGGAACTTGCCCCAAGTGCTTCAGTGGTACCATTGCCAGCAGAAAGATCAACTATATCCTTGGTACATCTTCCAGTGGAGAATTTGGGCATCGTTGGGGACAGTACTGTCCCCATTCCTTGCCATCCATTCCTTGCCATCTGGAGATTGGTTAGCAACTTCTTACTTAGTGACCCTCCTCCCGCACAGACCTCAGTGAGGGCAGCGTCTCTGGAATCTTCCCACCTTGCATCGTCTAGCAATTCAGAAAAAAGGGGAACCCGTGAGGAAAGGAGTGCTGGAGAAGAGGGGAAAACTTTAAAAAGGAGGCGAAGGTATATGGATTGAGGACTCAGTGCGATGGTGGAGATGAAAACAACACTTGGAATGGAAATTCTACTCAACAGTTTATAGTGTGACGAGGACATTATGAGCAATAATCATTGTTTCTCTAATGATTTAATGATTTAATTCTACTGGAGAGGCGGGACTACTTGTGTTTTCTAACCAATCTATAAAGCATCTCTTTACTCCTGCTCAGTGGGTTAAAGTCGTTTAACTCAGACAAGTCAAGCAATAAAATTACTCACTGCTAGGCCCTCACGTATGATAACTAATCTCTAGAACCCTAAAAGAATCAAAAGGTTCGCCACCACCTCCTTTATCAGCTTTCTTACTCAGTATTTCATACACCCATTAGCCTGTGCTCTCAGGCGGTATGTTTTGTTTAGAGCTATTTCGCTCCAGAACTCCTAAGCCCACAAAGTAACTGGTATGTCAGTGAGTAATTTGACTGAGTCGTAGCACTTTAGCCAACCAGATGATACTTTTTTTTTTTCTCTTTCCACTCATTAGCTGCAAGCAAAAATCTTAAGTTTTCTATCTTAAACACTGAATAAAAAATCTCCCCCCCCCAAAAAAAATTGATTTAAGCATTTTCTGGCTCACCTGGATGACCCAATACCGACATAGATTTCAGGACCCCCTTAGGTTCTTGAGTTGACAGTTGCATCGGCCTCAAGTGATCTTCTATGGCCTCAGCATTTCACGTCCAGTGTCAGCCTTGAACCTGGGTTCCTGGCAGCCTGAGAGGACAGGGTTTCAAGTTTAAGAAACCCTGCTGGGTGTGAGCCACTCCCTATGTTTGCACAGGTTCATGGCACAAGAGAGTGAACATGGCCACCTTGATGAATTCTTACCAAGACTCTGCCTAGTTATCGTGGCTTCCGGCCTTGGGACTGTGTTTTCCCAGGAAGGTTCTTTTGTCTAATCCTCACAAAGGTGATGTAGAGTTGACATTGGCTCTAGGTGTAGGCTGTTCCCAGATTAATTGTTCTGAAACATAGCTGTGTTTATAACGTCCTCTCTTTGTGTTCTCAGTTCTCATCTGAATTAAGAACAGACCCCTCACTCTGAACACATTGTTCTGGCCTGAGCGGCAGCTGCGTCTTTCCTTGTACTCTGCCCTTCATTCAGCCAAGCTGGATCTGAACACAGGGTGCACTCTCTGGCCTGTCCGCTCCCGTGCACGCTCCTCTCACCTCCAGGAACATAATACCTGTCTCCCACCTCTGCCTGGCACAGCATGGAGTTCCCCAGCCCTGCCTAGCACACATTATGCTTCAGGAGTTACCTCCCTGCTTCTCTCCTAAGAATTAGCATGCTGTGGTTATAGTGGTGGAGCCAAAAATGTAATTTTGATTCTTCGCAGTGAAGCTCTTTTGCCTTCATCTGTGAAGCACAAAAGCATCTACTCTGCATTAGCAGAACAGTTCTGTGGACTAGGTGCTTGGTCAGTGCCTGTCCCAGGCATGGCGCTCCACCACGAGGATTTCCTTCCGCTTCTTCTTCCTTGGAACCCCATTATTTCTCCTCTTACTGACCATCCACGGGATGGCCTTTCCTGTGCTCCGCTGTTTTATTCTTCTGGAGTTTTTGTCATCTTATCCACTAGACTGAAAGCTCCATGAAGTGTAAAGGCTGCATTTTGTTTCGTATATAGTAAATGCTTAAAACATCTGCTGAACTAAATTGGCGTTTTAATCTCAAAATGTCCCCAGTCTGTTAGAAATATTATCCTACTAGTCTGCCCGTGGCAGATGGTGAAGACAGCGCTGAGAGAGGTGGGAGGAAAAGGACATGGACCTTTTTAGTCGCTGACAGAATACTTTCCAAAGTTGATGTCCTCAGTGCTCATATGGAAAAGCCCTTGGAGCTCTGTTGTTACTCCTAAAAGCTGTGCCCTTAGACTAGTGTTTGTTCATTTCTAAAGAAATCATGGGTGATTGTTGTTCTTCCTGTGTTTATCCTTAAGCTTTCTCATTCCATTCCCATTGGGTCATCATAGACATTAAGCATGTGAAATGTTCATAACGATTTTGCACTCATGTTTTTAGAACGGCCCCATCTAAAAGGGATGCTAACTGTGCAAGTTGCCATTTATCCATATTGTTATTATGGTCAGTATTATATATTACTAGCGACACGGAGTATCTTCTTAGGTCTGTGACACGGGGTAAGGTGAGCATCGCACACGTGACAGTTAACCAGTTTCAGGCCAGCATTTGGCGATGCCTCAGCCACTTGCTATTTTGAATGATGTTTTTCTCTCTCAAGCTACTCTCTGTGGAAGATACCTCAGTGTCACCTTGGGGCGAGACAAAACTTTTAAGAAAATTTGTCGCAACAGGAAAACAGTTTTTGACTTAAGGTGATGTTAGTTCTTCTAACCTCCATTAGGAAATCCACAGATGATACTCAGAAATCAAACCACACAGTGAATCAATATGCGCCCCTGGGATTGGTCTTCATTTCCCCAGAGCAGTGCAAATGCAAACTGAACTGTGAAGTCTCTTTACCTTGGGAGAGAACGGCTTGTGTTAGCTTACATTCTGTCATTTTTAAATAGGAGAATTGATTATTGAGAAGTGACAGTTTCTTAGTCATGTATCAAGGTCATTGTTTTTTCTCTAAAATTTCTCCAGCCAAGAAAAATAATCGGAGTGGCTGACTGAACTCTGTTTCCCAGAGGGCTGTGCAGCAGGAGGAGGGTCAAGGGTCCGGAAGGAGGTGTGAGAGTGTGTGGCAAGGAGGGGACATCAGACGGGGTTTTGCGTAGCTGCTCTGAAGCCTTAGGCGGAATGGGCAGCTGAGGAGAAACTTTAAGATGTTCTGGTTCAATTTATGCCCCACGTCTTCAAGAAAACATACAGTGAAGGTGTGTGTTACTCAGCAAGGTTTCTGGAACTGCATTTGCATTTTATTTGACTCCTTGACGGGCATGTTAGATCTCAAGGTAACTAGGCCATGTTAGGGTTACAGCCAAAGGTCTCTTTTACAGCTCAGATTTGGGGAAAACAAAAGTAATAAAAAGGACCCTTGATGGAAGGGTCGAGAGCCATGGTCGTTCCAAGATGTGCAAAATGGAGGAAAATTAGTATTTAGGAAAAACGCAACTTCACAGAGCTGACAATGTCTAAGTGTGTTTTTGTTTTGTTTTCCTTGAGTTAGGTACTAAGTAGGATTTTGAGAAACTTTCATTAAGCAGCATTTGTACGTAAAATATTTTTAGGAAAAAGAACACTATCAGTATAAGTGAGCTGGCTCTATGTTCACAAAGCTGCACGTGACAATTTTGTCTTTTTACTCTGTCTCTGATCTCGTAACAACTACTCTCGGCCCCTTGTGTCAAATTGAAGGTGCAGAACCAGAACAAAGAATGCATGTCTCTGACTGGTGTCCTGATGGTTTTCCCTCCCACAGGTATGCAAATGAACTGCTCTCCATGAAATGGGAAGTTTCGTCCCAAGGGCAAGAGAACTTAAGCTGGAACGAAATTCAGAATTGTATCGATATGGTTAATATTCAGATTCAAGAAGAAAAGGACCGTAAGTATGGAACACTTTCTTTATCTAGTCTAGTGGGAAACAAGGTGTCTGGACAACTTGGCTCTCTAAATTAGGGCTACAGATTTTTGCACAGGAAGCCCTGTGACAGCACACTGCCCTAATGTGTATACATGTATGTATATATACATTGTATGCCTGTGCTACTGTACCAACATATTACAAACATGACAAAGCATACGTGAAAAGACATGAAAGGGCAGAATAAAAACACATATGAATAGAGGTGTGATCGGAGCAGGGCGCCTGGAGACTGGTTCCTCTGTTTACAGCACATCCGAAGCAACGTGGGCATACTCCTCACGGGGGGGGCAGAGGTACTGTGACCTTCCTGTGACACTGCATCCTGCACCTAGGAAAAGCCATAAATAGAGGTCCTCATAATTTTTATTTATCGATACTTCAAAGGTGACTACTCTATATAACTCAGTTTTTTCAGGCACTCAACTTTATTTTGACCTTTCATTTGGGTGTTTTTCTGAAAGGAAAACACATTTTCCTGCCCTAGGAAGAAATTGGAACATAACCTAACTGTAGCTTTATAATCAGAAGTCATGGTGAATTGCTGTGTTTCTGGAAATTATGAACTACCAGCATGAAAGTGGACAGGCTCAAGAAGGTGTGCCCTGAAACATGTTTTCTTGAATGTCAGCTTGCTTCCTTGTCATTTGCCTCTGCCACATAAAAACAGTGAAGAATGAGGAGCTGTGTAACTTCAGCAATCAGTCTATTCACTGCTTTTCTGTAGCATGAATTACCAACTTTAAGCTCTAAGCTGTTTTTTTCTGTCATAAAAACAAACAAACCCGCACCACTGTCTCTGGCTTTCTCTGAGCTCTGTAATTTGTCAGCAACATTGGATTCGGATCGCTCATGTTACTGAGCTCCCCTCTACGCTCTAGCTTTGACTTATTTTTCTAACTCACTTGTTCTAAGTTTGCTGGTAGAGGAGGCAGGTACTTCTCTCACAAGTTTAGGTTGTTTTGTTCCAGTAGGTTTCGGGAAGGTCTTAGGTCTGGTCTTCCCAATGCCCTGACTTTCGGAAGGCAAAATTACTCTTGAGATAAAACGGATGACTTTGTTAGTTCATTGCATTGGCATAGTTTTCTTCTCTTTTTACTATTTCCTGCAAGCACTTGTGCCAACATCAAGGCTGGGTTTGTTTGTTTTGTTTTTTTGTTAAACATTCTCACTCTAGGCCCCCAATACAATAGAAAGCAGGGTCCAGATGTGCTGCCTTGACATCACGTGCCATGGATGGACCACGCTTACACCGATCGCTGGACACTTTCTTCCGTTTGTCCTTGCCAAGTTGTACACAAATCTAAACGCCCTCTTTTGCCACCACACAGCTTACTGCTGCCTCTCCACGTTTCCTTTCAGTGAGACTTTTGGAATCCCTGCAGTCAGATGGCTTACACACAGGCCACTTAGCTCTTGTCTGGCACATTGGCTTGGGAGTTGGTGGTTCTTGCCAGATGTTAATCAAGAGGGAAGCGCTAATTTGCACAGATGTTCAACATCGACTGGTGGGGGGAAATACTGGTGTTTGTGTCCTGTTACAAAGCTTAGTGGCCTCTGTCTTACTGTCTTCCTCCTTGACCCCCAGCTCCACACTTGGAGTCTCCTGCAGCAATGGCTTGGCTGCTTTAGCTATTGCCACCCAAGGGTGGGACTCCTCTCTTTGGGAAGACAAACAAAGAATCACGTCTCATCTTTGTTTTCTAATTTTTCCCAATTCATTTTTTTTTTCATTAAAAATTTGTTAAATTTTTGGGGGTGGCATTGGTTAATAAAATTATATCTCTTTTAAGTGTACAATTCTATAATACATCATCTGTGTATTGTATTATGTGTTCACCACCCAAAGTGAAGGCTCCTTCTGTTACCATTTATGCCCCTTTATCCTCTTCTCCTGCCCCCAGCTCCCTTTCCCTCTGGTAATTGCCATGCTGTTGTCTGTGGCTAAGAGTTTGTTTGTGTGGGTTTTTTGGGGTTTTTTTTTTGCCTAATCCCTTCATTTTTTTTTTACTTAGCCCCCCAATCCGCCTTCCCTCTGACAGCTGTCAGTCTTCTCTGTATCTATAAGTGTGTTTGTATTTTGTTTATTTTATTCATTAGATTCTACATATAAGTGAAATTATATGGTATTTGTCTTTCTCTGACTGGCTTACTTCACTTAGCAAAATACTCTCCAGGGGCCTGACTGGTGTGGCTCAGTTAGCTAGCTGGGCATCATCCCACAAACCAAAAGGTCAAAGATTTGATTCCTGATCGGGGCACATACCTAGGTTGTGGGTTCTGTCCCCTGTCGGGGCTCATGAGAGAGGCAATTGCTCCATGTTTCTCTCTCACACATTGATGTTTCTCCCCCTCTCCTTCTCCCTCCCTTCCCCTCTCTCAAAAAAAAAACAAAACTCTTCAGGTCCATCCATCTTGTCACAAGAGGTAAGATTTTCTCCTTTTTTATGGCCAAGTACTATTCCGTAACTTTTCCCTAACTCTTCCTGACAACGCTGCAGTCCAGGTCTGCTTTGGCTATTTTGGTGTGTGTTTCTTATGCAAGTGAAGGTGCGTTAGTTCTCAGTGCTGACCAGTTGTGGGTTTACTCTCATTCTTGACTTTGATTGAAAAGGAGAGGGGGTGCCATATTTGTCCCAGACTATCTAATAGAGTGTTTGCTTTTACCAGGAAAGGAAAAACAAGTAACATTTGTATAACTTAAAAAGAGAGTCGTCTTTTGTAGGTGGTATGGCATTTATCTCGGTAACTGCGGTATTCTCCATGAGATACATCACACGGCCCTATCATATTTCTTTTCAACATTTTGTCGTGAAGGGTATATGCCACATTCAGAAGAGTTATTT
>VMDR010018092.1:0-19494 GCA_007922815.1 Macrotus californicus | reverse complement strand
AATGTTTAAAGATGTCCTGGAGGTTCCTAAACCTCTCCTCATTTTTTTGAATTCTTGTTTTTTCATTCTGTTCCGGTTGAATGTTTATTTCTTCCTTCATTGAATCATTGATTTGAGCCCTGGTTTCCTTCTAATCACTGTTAGCTCCCTGTATATTTTTCTTCATTTCACTTTGCCTAATCTTCACTTTTTCCTTTATTTTGCAACCATACTCAGGCATTTCTATATGCATCCTGATTACAAGTGTTTTGAACTCTGCATCTAATAGGTTGGTTATCTCTTCCTTGCTTGGTTGTTTTTCTGGAGTTTTGATCTGTTCTTTCATTTGGGCCATATTTCTTTGTCTGGGCACTCCTGTTATGTTGTAATTGGCAGAGCCTTGGGTGTTCACCAGGGCAGGGTATTCCATAATGCTGTGTTGTATGTGGGGGAGGGATCAAAGAGGGAATAATGCCACTTGCTCAGCTCCTGCCCCACTTTCAGTCACTTCCCCTGCTACCCACAAACAAATTGGGCCCTTCTGGTGCTGATTCCTGGGTGGGTGAGTTTTTGTACATTCTAAGACCCCATGGGTCTCTCCAATGAACTCTCCTGTGAGGCTGGGAGTTTCTCCCAGCACCACACCCCACAGGTTTACCACTGGAGGTTTTGAGACTTTCTTTTCCCACACTGGAACCCTGGGTTGCACAGTCTATCTTGCTTCCCAGTTGTTCCTTCTCGTTTATCTTCACGCAAATATGGGACTGCCAGGTCAGCCAGCTGCCACCTCGACTGCCTGGTCTTCCAGCTGCCATCTTGCTGCATATCTTCTGTGCCCCCGCTGTCCATCTCTGCCCCTTCTACCAGTCTGGATGAATGTTTCTTCTTTAACTCCTTGATTGTCGGACTTCCATACAGCTCAATTTTCTAGCAGTTCTGGTAATTTTTTGTTTTTAAATTTTTGTTACTCTTCTTTTGTTTGTTCAAGGAGGCAAAGTGTACTACCTACGCCTCCATCTTGGCTAGAAGTCCCAATTTTTTTATCCCCATTTATAATATTTTTAAATGTTAGTATACAATAAGAAGAAAGATTATTCTTCCATATATGTGTTCTTGAATATAGAAGAGTTTGTACATGGTGCAATGAGAACAGAAATATGAATTAAGATTTACTATTATTTACAGACGAAATTGGGCACATTCAGTGTGGTATGGCCGTAGACTACTATTATTTACATATTAGATGACACAATTGTCTACCTGGAAAGCCAAATGCAAATAAAAATCCAATGGGTTCTTCTAAAAATTGACAATTATTATAACTTCCTTCTGGAAGAATAAATATGTGAAATTGTTAAAAAGAGAAGTGTGAGGGCAGTTTTGCCCTAATAGTTATTAAATTTTGTTACTGGTGCATAAATATATCAATAGAAGAGACAAGAAAAGCCAGAAGGTGCTCAGCATATGGTAAGGTGTTTCAAATCAATGTGGAGCATCTTGGTCTATTTAATAAATGATATTGGGACAATCAGATGTAATCTGGTCAGTAGTAAAATCTATCACACTTTTGCACATGGATTCACAGTGCGGACTCTGAAACTCATCTTATCACTGAGGGTATTTGCTGAGCCAGCTTAGAAGCATACATTGTTGAGGTGATACCAGAAGCCAATGGCTTACTGAGAAGGGTACATTCATTCTCTAAAAACAATTCTTGATGCATTTATTTCTCCTTGTTGTAGTTTTCTTAAATGCTGAGATTTTATATTGTTAGGTGCATATATGTTCATGATGAATTGAACAAAGACATTTCTGGGGAAAAAAACAGTATAAATAGCAGCAAGGACTCTATCGATGTGTATGTAGAATACATTTTTAGTGTTGATGAGGTTCACAAATAACATTAACATTTGTTAAACAAAGAGGTCTCTGGACACACCCAAGGACATGCTTATCAATTTTGGAGAAAGAGGAAGAGAGGGAGAGAGAGACAGAGAGAAACATCGATGTGAGGAACATTGATAGGTTGCCTCCTGCATCCACCCCAATCAAGGACCAAACCTGCAACCCAGGCATGTGCCCTGACCAGGAATTGTACCTGCAACCTTTCAGTTTACCAGCAAGGGCTGGACACACAGTTATATTGTGTGTCCCCAGATACCCAGGAGGCAGTCATTTTATGTCATCTTGTGGTTTAGCAGTATCACTACCAGCAACGGTTGAATGATGTGCTGCCAGGGCCCAGATTTGCTACCAGATAAGCCAATGAGATGTGCTGTCATATTTATTGAGAACAGTGTCAAATATTTTTTAAAACATGCACACTGGGTAACTACGATGATTATATTTTACATTTAGCTTGAGTTTCTTTCCAATAAGAAGATAGTTTTCAATGTCAAGAATGATGCAAACACATGTGTCTTCCATACTACTTTCCTACAAATTGCTTTCATTATAAATTTTAGATAGTTGAGTTCAGCTTCATGGTGACCTAAGAGGAAAAAAAATAGTGACAATTTAGTTCCTTATTAATTGTGAGTCTCTTGACATCTGTTATATCATTTATTTTGTATAGCAGTAGGTACTATCAAAATCTGCAATTTACAAATGAGGAAACTGAGGCTCAAAGAAAGTATTTGGCCCACAATCATGTAGGTAGTACACAGAAAATCGTTTTTGACTCCGGGTATATGCTCTGAATTCACATGTACACGACATTGCAATGTATAGTCCAAAAGCATAGTGTCAATACCTTTCGAATTCAAATACTAGAATAAACACAATTATAACTGCAGGGAACAGTGTTTTAAATAAACTGGATCTATATTTCCTAGAAGAAGATCTCTGTGTCACAGGGAGACACTGGAAAACAGAGAAATGAACCCAAAATCTAGGGGTTTCAACTGTTGGGATTCTCTGCCCTTCTCCAGAAAGTGGAGTGAGCAACTTCTCCTGAGGATTTTTTTTACTCTATGGGCCCAGGGAGGGTTAGAGCAAGAACTGCACTCCTGCAGTACCCAGTCATCATCCTTATCCAGCAGGACAAAGGTAGTCACCTTCCTGGAGTCTTTTCACAACTCAGGACTGAAGGTCCCTGCAGCAACAGCCCATGGATTCAGGGAGAACATTGTTTTCCGTGGATTTGTTCTTCCACGCGGCTTTGCTCAGATAGTCTGCCAGGCTACCGAATGTGCAGGTAGAAAAGTAGCAGGCCCTTTTCTGGGCAGTGACACTGATTTGCAGAATGGAGAAAAAGAGGACCTGTCAGTGAGAGGTTGAGGGGATGGGGACAAGATAGCCCACCCCATGGGACCATCATGGCAAAATTACTTCTGAGAGTCACCTATAAGTCTTTCACCTAAATATGATGAGCACAGCAGGAAATCACAAGCCTTTGGGGAAAATGCCACAATCACTTCCGTAGACATTCTCAGAAGTGTTCAAAAACCAAAGGTAATACTTGGTAACTGGCCAAGGAACACAGAGCTGTGACAGCCACCCTTTCCTGCATAAATACGCTGAAAATCAACCAAAGCTTATAAGACTAGAGGGAATTATGGTGCCATGCCCAATCCATTCTCAAGGACTATCTAGAAATCATATTTTATTCATAGGCAGCAAAACATTCCTCCCAAAAAGAGATAGAGAGTTTACAGCCTCAAGTCCTTACCTGTTCCTTAGCACAACTGTTCTTATGACTTGCACTTGCTCAAAGGGACCACCCACCACGCCATGTCCAGTTATCCTGGGGTAAAGCACAGGTCCCTGAGTCCATAAAGCCTGGGACGTGGGCCAGAGCAATAATCACCACAGCTCAGTGCTTTTTAGATGCCAGCCCAAAGAGCAACGAGAGAGGACTGTATGTTCTCTTATTAAGAGAAAAAAAGCAAGAAAGGAAGTTAGAAGGAAGGGGTGGGGATAAGAGGCATCATCCTTGGGCATGCCAACATGAGGCCTGTGGTCTTCCTCCAAGCTGCTGGACATGACTCCCCTTTTTTTAGACAGGTGCTCCAACTCCAGTTGTAATTTAGGTGAATGTGTGAAACTTGTTGAGGTCCTGTGTGTAAATTCCAGGCAGACAGGTACTCATTACTGTACCACTTAGCTCTAGAGATGTCCAGGCTGCAGGGAAAAAACATGCCAGACAATACCATGACCAGGTGTGCCCCTGTGGTTGTCCCACAGGTCAGAGGAAGAAGATGGCAATTTGAGCGTAATTAGGAGGGGCAGGGGCAGGAGGGGCAGGCAGGAGGGCAGCTCACACACACTCCATTAGAAGAACTCAACCATGCCCTGGCCAAATTGGCGTGGCTCAGTTGGTTGGAATGTCACCCCATGAACTGAAAGGTTGCAAGTCTGATTCCCAGTCGGGGCACATACCTAGGCTGCAGGTTCAGTCTCCAGTCCCAGAAGGTAACCGATTGATGTTTTTCTCCCTCTCTCTCTCTCCCTCCCTTCCCCTCTCTCTGAAAAGCAATAGGCATGTTCTCAGGTGAAGATAAAAGAAACAAAAAAAAAGAACTTGAACATTTGCTGAGCCAGGGCCATGTGGGGAAGGGCTGCGGTGGAAAAGGGGTGACCTTTCCTGGCCTTCCTCATGCTGCTCAGGCCTTCATGCTCTGCAGAGAGGTTCTCAGGGCAGATGCAGGTGCAAACCATGCTCTGCCTGGGCAGTGCCAGGACCAGAGCAGGGGCTGGTGTGTGCTCCAAGCTCAAGGTGCACAGGGAGATGGGGCTGGAGAAAGGTGCTCTCCCCAGCCCAGTAACAGCATGCACATCTCCATGGATCCTACACAGGTAAAGGTTCCAGACCTACCTCAGGCACTGCTCCACCTGACCCCACCGTAAGCAGGCCTTCGGCTTCGCCTCGTAAATGTGCAGGTGTGACAGAATGTCACATGCAGGTTATCAAGGTGGAACCAGATTCCTAAAATCCCCTGAGCTATATGGGGTCCATCTGCTGACTTCACACTTCCCAGTCCTAACTCCTCCAATGCTAGGAGGACTCCTAAATGCTGCCAGACCAATGTCCCGAATCAGTGATTCCACACCTTCCCTAACTTGCAGAAGTGGATCTTTTTTCATGTGGTCTAACCCTGTCTCTCTATCTGACCTCTGTCTTCACTGGAGCCTGAGAATAGCTTGGCACCAGACTGGGGTGAATAGTGACAGCCTGCTTGTCACCAGTCCATTTCCGTTCTCTCCTACTTCTCAGGACATGCCTTCCTGGGCATAACTGGAGGAAGGGCATGCCCTGTGCTGGACAGAAGCGTAACGTACCTGAAGCCTCTATCTCCTGCTCCTGCTCACTGGTCATCCTCTTCCCATGGTCCTTCATCAGTGCATCCGCCGGGAGTTCCCCTTCTTCCTCACTGAGTGAAGCAGGGTATAAGCTGCTCTCTCAGGCAGACATGGAGAGGGATAATAAACCCAATAGTGGCTCTGAGCTACGACCTACCACCTCCCCAGGATAAGCAGACAAGTTTTCCAGTTTCTGCCACTTTCCCAGAGTATGTGGCCACTTCAACCTGCAGTGGACAGGGCATGAGGCCAATGCCTTTCCAAAAACATTGATTCACCAAAAGTCGGGCTCTGGTGTAATATCAAAGAATTGGTGTGCTGGAACTGGGTCATATAGGCTTGTGAAATCTTATGGTTAGATTTTCAGGAATTTTATGAGCTTAGTGTTAAATATAGCCATTCTTAAAAATCAAATGATACAACTCAGTTTGAATCTGAAAAAATGTTTCAGTTTAATAAATATTTGTATGAGAGCAAGAAACTAGATCAATAGATTATATATTAGATTTATAACAACAAATTTATTGGTAGTTAGCAATTTATTTCTCAGATTGTAGTTGAATTAGATAAATAGGTTTACTACAGATACAGATATTTAGTAAAAAGCAATCAAAGCATTCTGTGAGGCTCAAGGAAGTATATGAAATTCACAATAAAGAGTATTGTACATCTGATTTCTATTTGTAAATTGTGAGTGACACATCTTTATATCATAAAATCTTACATGCAGGTTTACCTACGAACACTCCCCCACCTCCACCCCTAGAGCAGTCGTGAAACTTTCAGCACACCACAGTTCAGGTGACAGAATTGTGTGACCCCAGGGCCTGTGGGAGAGGAGTGTGCTCCTGGCAGGGCTGTCTTACCTGAACGATGCTGCCCGGAGGATACCCGCCCGGTACAGGACCAAGATGCTGAGAGCCAAGAAGGGGAAGTTCCAGAAGCCCATAATGCCTATTGGCAGGGTTAGAATGACAGCACCTACTTGCAGCAGTTCAAAGTTCTAATGAGCCCAGAGACCTGGGCTCTGGTCCTGCATGTAACTCCCTGCCATCATGGCTCCCGCCTGGTCACTTCATTTCTCTTCAACATTGTTTCCCCATCAGTGAATAGACTGCCAAAGGGTCTGGTGGACATGCAGTGTGCATTCTTTAGCAAAGCTGGAATAGTGATCCCACCTTGAATCTTGGTGTGGAGTGTAAGCTTCTTTCTCTGCAGCGCACCTCACCTACTCTCCCATACACCTGTTGGCCAGGGCTCTTGAGGACAGTCTCCAAATGCCCTGTCACAACAGCTTTTCCTGTAGTGAAACCAGAGCTATACTCCCTGTGTGAGGTTTGTGTTCACACTGCCCAGGTATATGGGGGAATGTAGGTAGAGGGAATATCTCTGCAGTTGGAATCTCTGAGAAACTGAAAACCAAATTCTGCTCAGCTGCTCTGCCCTCTAGCAAAGAGATCCCTGTAATAACCAAGCTTAGCAGAGTCTTAAATTTGGACTCAGGACTTAAACTGGGAAAAAAGCTCCCAGACCTCAAAATGGAGGCTTGCAATTCAGTGTTGCATGTCCTAGGCCATTGCACTTACATGCCTCTCACATGCACTGGCCCAGGTTCTGAACTGATTTTCCAGAGACCACCAGGCACCAGACCAAATCCATGAGCACGCAGTCTGTAGAAAGTTACACCTGCATCCTGCTCAGAGATTGGTCTAAGCAAATGTGCAATAAGAGACAGTAAGACCAGAGCCCAGCTCTGCATGGGAAGAGTGGTGTAGGGAGGAGTCTTCGAACTGACATTGTCCAGTGCTTGCTGGGGTAACAGTCTGGGATGAAATGCAGACTAACAGAGATTGTTGTGATGAAGAGACCCAGACAGAAGTAGACAGAAACGCTGAGACTGGCAGAGACATCAACCAAGAGATGGTATAATGGAGAGTGAGGGAGTGGAGAGGGAGAGATAGGTAGATTGACACACCTATATGGGAGTCTCAAGTCTCATCTGGCAGCAGTGGCTTGGAGAGGAGGCAGTGATGGCGGCACTTGCAGTGGAGTTGGTACTGCCGAAGCAGCAAAGACATTCCAGATGGGCAGTGGCTCTGATGCCTCCCAGCTCCAAAGGCTGCTCTTTTCCCCTCAGCTCAGGTCTGCAGTGGTGCAGGAGCTCCAGGCAACTAACTAATCAGGAGAGGGATCACCTGCCTCAAATAGATTGTGTCACCAACTTGCTAGACTGGAATATCAGGCAGGACCATTTCCTTTGCATTTGCACTGAGATCATTAATGGAAGTGTGGGGGGGTGGGAGATGGTGGGGGCCAATGAGAAACACTCTTACTGAGCTGGATTTTGGTGAAAGTTTGTTGTCATGGTAAATTTTGCCTATTCAGTTCCACAGTTTGTAAGTGCATCCCACTCTGTCCATAGCTGTATGGTCTTGAAGGGCAGGGTCCAGGTTTACTGGGACTCCTGGCTCACCCAAATCTGGCCTTCAACCCCATCCAAGTGAGGGTGAAAGGGTTAATGCCTAACAGGGTTGGTTCTGGGTCCCAGCAGGGTGTTTAATTCAGGCAGTTGGAATCGCTCACAGAGGAGTGAAGCTTGTGAGAACAAGAGGTGGAGGTGGGAGCAAGAAATTTAATAGAATGAACTCAATCGCAGCTGAACAAATTCCAGGTGGTAGAATTATGGGCAAGTAACTTCTCAGGGCCTCAACGTAAAATTGACCCTTAACATGGGCTTGAACTGCGCGGGTCTAATTACTTGGATTTTTTCAATTTACCCCGCGAAGTTCAGTTGACCCGCACTGTACAAGTATTGGCTCGATTGACCTGCGCAGTTGAAACCGCTTTATTCAAGGGTCAGCTCCGCTGCTGGGAATCCGAGTACACGTAGGGCTACTGCAGTTATACGCGGATATTTGATGCATGGCAGATCGGTGCCCCTAACCACCACATTGTTTCAACAGTCAACAGTATTAATCTTTGAAATGGGAACTCTTGTTTTCGTCTTGAAGGAAGGATGCCATTAGTAGCCGTGAGCCTTTCCCTTAGCTAGGTAGGGACGTGGAAGAGGTTCCTGGTCCACACAGAGGATTCCTTAAGATCGAGATCCATTCAAATAATACTAATACTAATACTAATACTAATACTAATACTAATACTAATACTAATACTAATACTAATAAAAGATCCCGATCCACACCAAAGGCTTTTCCGTCTTGCGCCCTGACCCGCGCTGGCTGGTCCATCACGTGGGTAGAAAGAGCCAATGACCCGCCAGCCAACAGAAGGAAGGGGCAAGGCATAGATGTCTCCCCAGCCTTCAAGCAGCCCTAGTCCTCTCCCTTTCTACCCCCGCATGCATCTCCTGTCACTCATCTGCCTGTTGGAGCGGTATGTCCAGCCGCCCTTGTTACCGACAGCTGTTCGCTAAGATGTTCCAGGGGCGCGCGATTCCAGACCTGCACCTGCATCTCCCGAACTACGGTTCTCCACTAGAGAGCAGAGCAGGCTTGATGGAGCTGCGAAGTCCCTCCCGAGACAAACACTCACAGTCACTTCCAGGCACACTCTTCCACTCATGCCCACTCCCCAAAGCACAGGCACTTGCAAAAAACAACACTTGTGCGCGGGGATATCCTCCCGGGTTCGCGCAGAATCACGTCCCAAGGCTGCTTCGGGAGTCTCGCGTGCAGTCTTACCTACACACCTGCATGTTGGTGATGTGTTCGCATCACACCTGTCCGGTGATGTGTTCGCATCATACCTGTCCTCACTCTCAAGTATAAGAGTGCCCCGTGACACCCACCTATGCTGCACGTCGACCCTCTCACAACCTGCACAACCGGTTTCAGGACCTTTCCCCTGAGCTTTCTGCTCCAAGCCCGTCTGGAAGGTCCTGGATCCTGACTTGCTGCCTGTAGACTGCGGAGAAGGAAACTTCTCATTGTCCTTGGGATATCCGCGTCTGGGCACGCCGCGTGCAATCCGCAACCGCCCGCACAGAGTCTCCCAGTGCGGCAGACACAGCGAAAGTATCCAGGGCTGTGGAGACCAGGCAAAGACCCCCAGCTAGGTGGTTCCCAGGCAGAAAGAAACCAGCCCCACGTGTGCTGTGACCTCAGCCAGCGATCTTCACCCTAGTCCTTACTCTCCAGAATCCTCAATTCCGAAGGCACACCTGCCTTGCACCACATTGCTTCTCCTTCCAGGTTGGTTGGTGACCTCCTTGCCTGGGGACACCAAACCTCTAAGATGCCCTTATTAAGCCTCACTCCTTCTTAACTGATGGGGCGCCACTGCCACGGGGGAATAAAAGCTTGGACAGGGGAGCTGGCTGTGTGAAACTCGCTCTCCCCAGGCCCACTGGCAGGGTGGCAGGGGACCAGGGGATGGAAAACCTGCTCTGTAAAACGCAAGAGCATCATCAGGTTACAGAGGCAGGGGAGGCGAATGAAGCAAAGGACAGGCAAGGATTACAATATTGGATCCTGGGCTCAGTGCCGCCTGGAGCCTAGAAGCGGATAGCCGGTGCTGAGACTCAATCCTGGGCTTTGAGGCTCAGTAGTTTGAGTCCGGAGCCCTGGCCAAATTTTCCATGCAGAGTGGCAGGGCGGCAGGCATCGTGGATACTGAGTGGTTCAGAAATTGGGCTGTGCCACTTGAGGCTGTTGTAGATAAGTCTTTGCTCTCAGTGCCAGATAGATTTGCAGAAATATTCCACTACCAAGATGAGTTTTCTAACATATGAACCTTCTCAAGTCATTTGTAAATGTGTGTGTCCATGGATTTCATTTTCCCGAAGAGAGAACCTCAGCTTTCACCAGTGCAATGGGAAGTGCAAAAGGATTCAGAAACTACTAATCTGGAAGCTGACTTTGCGGACATGTCACTTTCCAGGCTCAGAACCCCACCTCTGACAGCCAGGTGTGCCTTTAACTTTCAAAACCAACGTTTATTCCCCACTCTGACATCTTTGGTGGTTACAAACCATGGGCTGGTGGTATGGGGCAGGAACTTAGGTCTGTACCCAAAGGTGTTAGAATAGCCTCCAGCACTTCCAGCTTCACTTTATAGGTCAGTCTCTTCAGATAGGGAGGGACTGACATTGACCTCAAGCACTCTTAGTGCCTCCTGCTGAGCCTCCCAAGGTTTAAAAAAAAAACAAACAAACTTTAAAAAGAGTCCTTTTATTTGGCACTTAGCACCATATCTGGCAAAAGAGTAGGCACTAAGCTATTGTTTGATGAAGGAATGGTAATACATTTATTGTGATAAATCCATGGGCCAGTCTCACTGCTCCTACAAGGCTCCAATGCCAGCATGCAGAAAAATTGAACCTACTTAGACAGAGCAGCATTCAGCTTGGATTTGGATATTACCAGCACAAACATTTCAGCCAGATTCTGCCCATTTCACTTTGGCACAGCAGAGTCAGCTTCCTAAGAGAAGTTTTCAGGAATGAGATGGGGAAATAAGCGTTACCTCGACGGTTCTTCCTAAAAACTACGGTCTCCTAGTGTGAAATACAAAACCGTTCCTCTCTGAGCCCATTCCTGATTTGCTGAGTGAACTCAAGGAAGTTTAAACTGCCGCACATGTGGATTTTTTAGATTGCTTCCAGCTGTCCTTGATGCTTCTCCAAACTTCAGCACTAAACAGGGAATGATTTAGCGAATGTCACCAAGGAAAATGCTGATTTTAAATAGCTCCTTGAGTATTTGGCCCCCGACTTTATGATCTGATTTCATACCGTGGTGTGAAGAGGTGCCCATTGCCGGCTCCATCCCCATCTAGTGTTAAGTCGCAGAGTGGCTTGCCTGGTAGCTGGGAATGCCGGCTGTGGTAGTTTCAGCAATGTCTCCTCCTTGGTGTTGGTGCCTGAGGACACAGGTGCATGGGTATACAAGGAGTTCAGCAGCAAGTCCAACGTGTTCATCTTCCACAACCCCCTGTCACACTAGTGCCTGGTGGGCACGGTGAACCAAACACAGAGGAAGGGCATTCTTGAGGAAACTGAGAAGAGCAAAGCCAACTACCTCCTGATACTCCCTCAGGCTATAGCCCCTAATAGTCTTGTCCACATGGTAGAAGGCACCTACAAATACAACTCAGACCATAAGCCCTTCACCCAGATTCCCACTAAGGCCAAATCCACTAGTGTGGCTGCCTTCACCATCCAGGGACACCACAAGCAGAACAAGAGACCTACTACTCCCAAGAAGGGCAGCAGCACCCCAAAGTAGCTGCCATCCATGTTAGGGCCCACATATCCGGAGAGCAGCCTGAAGGACAGTCAGCAGGTATGCCCAGCTCCTGTCTTTCCCAAACTATGGGCGGGGCTGGCCTCCCCAACCCCTAACTTCTGTCCAGTTTTGCTGTGGTGAGCCACTCAAGGACTCAAGGTGCAACTCATTACTGTTCTCCTAACCTTCTTGAATAAAATAATACAAAGAGGAAAAAATACAAAAACATTTTCCACCAAGATCTCCCCTAATTATCAAATGAAACCAGAGAAGTTTAGACCTTCCTGTACCCTGATCACTTAGACTGGGACCAGCCATCCTTGCAACTGATCTAGACTTTTGGACTACAGACAGTATGGCCTAGCAAATGTCACTAAGGAAAATACTGATTTTAAAATGGTCATTTGACTTTCTGGCCCTTGATTTTTATCTTAAGTCACAGCTTTTAGACCCAGAAATCAAGGCCAGTTTCTCAACAGTCTTGCTTGGAAAAAAATATTATAGAACACTCTGATAAAGTCTTTTTTAATGTTTACCTCTATTCATTTAAATTAGAATCTTGTACTCTTTGATTTAAATGTAAAAATAAAGATACTTTATCAGGGCTTATCAGAGACCCAAATCTGTTTGGAAATTCTTTTTTTTTTTTTTTAAAGATAAATTTTTTTTAAAAGATTTTATTTATTTATTTTTAGAGAGAGGGGAAGGAGGGAGAAAGAGAAGGAAACATCAATGGTTGTCTCTCACACGCCCCCACCTGGGGACCCGGCCTGCAACCCAGGCATGCGTCCTGACCGGGGATCAAACCAGCGACCTTTTGGTTTGCAGGCCAATGCTCAATCCACTGAGCCACACCAGCTGGGGCTGTTTGGAAATTCTTATGTGACTTCCTAAGCGATTAAGAGTTACAACAAAAGGCTTACTTCTTTAACTGAGTAAGTCAATTATAAGACAAACAATAAACTGAAAAACAAAAACAAAACAAAAAAAATTTCCAAATTCAGAACGCAAGCTAAATTTATTGTACCCAGAAATAAACCCATGCATATATGGTCAATAAACCTATAAGAAAGGAACCGATAATATACAATGAGAAAAAAAAAAATCTTTACAATAAATGATGTTGGGAAAACTGAGTAGCCAAATGCAAAATAATGAAACTGCACAATTATCTTTCACCACACAAAAAATCCAAAGTGGATTAAAATCAAACAAGACCTAAAACACTCCCAAAAGAAAACACAGGCGGTAAGCTACTTGATATTGGTCTTGGCCATGACTTTTTGGGATTTGACACTAAAAGCAAAAGTGGGACTATACGTAATTGAAAAACTTCTGTACAGCAAAGGAAACCATCAACAAAAATAAAAAAAATAAAAAAAAACCCCTGATGAATGGGAGAAAATATTTGCAAATCATTTATCTCATAAGGAGTTAATATTCATAATAAAGAACTCATATCACTTACTAGCAAAAAACAAACAATGTAGTTAAAAAATAGGCAGAGATATGTTTCTAAAGAAGAATACAGATGACTAGCAGGTGCAAGAAAAGGTACTCAACATCACTAATCATCAGGTAAACGCAAATCAAAAACCACAGTGAGAGCCCTAACTGGTATGACTTAGTTCACAAGTGGCAAACACAAGGCCCATGGGCCGAATCTGGCCCTCCATCTTGTTTTATCCAGCCCAGTACCTTGTTTCTGCCTGGCAGCAGCACTGAGCTCCTTGCCCCTAGTTAAGGAGTAGTTACATCTATACAGTCCTAAAATTATATTCAGCCCTTTGAAGGCAACCATGAGGTGATGTGCCCCCTGGTGAAAATGAGTTTGACACCCCTGGTTAGTTGGTTGGGCTTTCCCACAAAGGGAAATGTCATAGGTTCAGTCCCTGGGTTGTGGGTTCAGTCCCTGGTCAGGGCACTTGCAAGATCCAACAAATGGATGTTTCCCTTTCACATCAATGTTTCTTTCCCCCTCTTTCTCCCTCCCTTACCCTTGCTCTAAAAACAAATAACTAAGATCTTTCTAAAAAACACGATGAGATATTACCTCACATATGCAAGAATGGTTTTATCAAAAAGACAAAAAATAGCCCTGGCTGGTGTAGTTCAGTGGGTTGAGTGAGGGCCTGCGAACCAAAGGGTCGCTGGTTCGATTCCCAGTCAGAGCACATGCCTGGATTGCGGGCCAGGTCCCCAGTTGGGGGCACATGAGAGACAACCACACATTGACGTTTCTCTCCCTCTCTTTCCCCTTCCCTTCCCTTTTCTCTAGAAAAATAAATAAATAAAATCTTTTTTAAAAAGACAAAAAAATAGAAAGTGTTGGCAAGGATGTTGAGAAATGGAAATCCTTGTGCACGGTTGGTGGGAATGTAAATGGGTGCAGCCACTATGGAAAACAGTTTGGAGGTTCCTCAAAAAACTAAAAATATAACTACCATATGATCCAGCAATTCCACTATTGGGTATTTATCTGAAAGAAATCACTAACTGAAAGAGATATCTGCACCCCTAAGTTTATTGTAGCATTATTTATAGTAGCCAAGGTATGGAAACAACCTATGTGTCCATGTGACATGTGAGTGGATAAAGAAAACATGCTATGTATATGCAATGGAATATTATTCAGTCATTAAAAAGAAGGAAATCTTGCCATTTGTGAAACATGGACAGACCTTGAGAGGATTATGCTAAGTGAAATAAGTCAGAGAAAGATAAATTCTATTTGATATCATTTATACATAGAATCTAAAAAAAAAAAACCTCATAGATATAAAGAACAGATTGGTAGTTGTCAGAGGCAGGGGCCAGAGTGGGGCGTAGTGAGCAAAATAGGTGAAAGGGGTCAAAATGTACAAACTTCTACTTATAAAAATAAGTAAGTCATGGGAGTGTACTGTACAGCATGGTGAGTATAGTAAATAATACTGTATTGCGTATTTGAAAGTTGTCAAGGGAGTAGGTCTTTAAAGTTTTTATTAAAGTCAAATTTACTGCTCCTGTATAGTTCATGTACGGTATAAACTCAACAACAGTGACAAAACCACAATCACAATAACAACTACAGGAACAGCAACATCACTGCCACCATAAATCCATTCAGTTCAGCCAGGGGGAATTTGGAGCGGTCAAATTAACTGCACTATTTCAATTGAAACTTGACTGTACTGGGTTCTACATACAGGTAAAGAGTTCAGGATGTCATAACAACAAATAAAAAGGTGAACAGACTGAAAAATCATCCACTCTTCTAGGGCCCCAAGAGAGCTGAGGACAAAGGGCAAAACCCTGCTCCCTAAGATTAGAGAGACAGAGAGGTAAATGCAGAGAGTAATGGCTTACTAGTGTGGGAGATTACAAGGGGAAACAGTGAGAATCAGTGCCTGGAACCAGGGCTGGAGACCGATAACTTGAACTGTAACTGACAAATTGCTGGACAATTTCATGAACTAAAAATTCCAGTGGGGGCCCTGGCTGGGTATTCAGTTGGTTAGAGTGTCCTCCCAATAAGTTCAGGTAGTGGTTCAATCTCCCGTCAGGGTACACACAAGAAGCAACCAATGAATGCATAAATAAGTGGAACAACAAGTGCATGCCTTCTCTCTCTCTCTCTCTCTCTCCTCTCCAATAAATTAAAAAATTACCAGAAAATTCCAGTGGGACCCAGTCATGGTCTATGAGGGTCTATATGTGTTGGGGGAGATGGGGGAGAAGGTTCTCAATTATGTGAGATTTACCTCCAGTAGCTCAACCAGGTTCTCACAGTAAATATCAAAGAAAGTCCCCTTGTGCTTCTGAGGGGAAAGGAATAATCTTGAAATCCATCAGACCACTCTGCCTTTCCTAACCATGTCTGCTCTCAGCAGAAACTTGTTAATCAGACCTAAACTGCTGGGGTCTTATCAGAGTGTAACTGACCAGAGAGAAGAGAGAGGCAACTCCATTCAGCTCTAGCCTATCACCTGGGACATGGGAAATACTTGACTTCAGCTGATGCTAAGGAAAAAACTGAGAAATGTGTGAAGTTCAGAAGCACAGGCTCACCGAAAATCTGAGCCCTTACCAAATGACTATAAAGTGTTTCCCCTCCTACTTTATCCCTAACTGCCAGCACTTGGAAGCAACCAAGATGTCCTTCATTAGGCGAAGGGGTAAATAAATATGGCACATTCAAATGATGGTGTATTATTCAGTGGTAAAAAGAAATGATCTCTCAAGCTATGAAAAGACAGGGAGGAAACTTAAATGCATATTCCTTGGCCCATGACCCCATTCCTCTAAGTGAAAGAAACCAACTTGAAAAAGCTACATATTTATGATCCCATCCTATCACATTCTAGCAAAGGTAAAACTAAAGACATAGTGAAAATATTAGAGATTGGCATGGAATAGGGAGAGGGAAGACAAGCTGGAACACAGAGGACTTTCGGGGTCATGAAAATGCCCTCTATGATACTATAACGATGGCTGTGTCATTATACGAATGTCCAAACCCACGAATGCACAATACCAAGAGTGAACCCCAAGGCAAACTAGGGGCGATCATGCTGTGTCAATGTAGGTTTCAGCGATTATAACACTCTAGTGGAGGATGTTTATAACGGGGGAGACATGCGTGCGGGAACAGGGAGTATGGGCAAAATCTCTGTACCTCCCTCTAAATTTTGCTGTGAATCTAAAGCTGCTCTAAAAACCATAAAGTGATTTAAGAAAATTGTTTATACTGTGTAAGGAAGTGGAGGAAACCAAAGCCCTCCATCAGTGAGTTCAATGAAGAGCATGTGAGGAGAATCAATTGCCTTTGATTCATTTCCCTAAGACATTGTCAGAGGGCAGTGAAGCCCCTACTAGAGGAGGCAGGGCGGAAGTGGCTGCCACAGAGAGGCAGAAAGTGAATCCTGCCAGGGATTCTGCTGACAACCTAGATATAAAATTACCTGAAAGATGTTATAGGTACAGTATGAAAACTTGTAAAAAGCGTATTGACATAAAACAAAAAATCATAAATATAAAAATTACCAGGAATTGAGTTTCAGCTGTGTGTCAGGCACTGTGTGTGTGTTATCTCTCATACTCTCAGCAGTTTATGAAGATGCATATTATTACCTTTGTTTTATAGGCAAGGAACTAGTGAGAGAATTTGACTTGAATTAATTATTTTTCCAGGTGCCATTGAGGTTCTGAGACGCTGGAACATGGCTTATCTGTTGCAATATCAGGTAAGAAGTCTGGTCCTTTGGACATAGCCACTGAATCAGAGGACATGGGCATGTCTGCCTGCTTCAGAGCTAATGTGATTTGTAGTGAGGGGCTCAGGGGCCAGACAGGAATTGTTTATAATCCCTGGACCAACATTTGGAAGACTGACAACTTCACAGCAAGAAAATAAATGCCACTTAAGGATATTGCTAAAGGATAACATAACAACATTCGTAAACAACATTCATAAAGTAAAAATCCTGTGCCTTCCTATAGTTTGCATTATGTTGTCTCACTTTGTCAGAGAGCTGTGGTTGATCCTGTAGAGTGTTTTGTTTTGCCAGTGGATGCAGTGGGAGGAAGGGGAAACAGAAGGAGTGCTGTAGTCAGAAGGTAATATTCTAATTCCTACCCGCAACCCAAATGGTGTAAGGCAGAAAATCATTTGGGCCTCTGTTTTCACATTTCTCAAACGAATCTATTGGACTGAGAGTTTCTGAGGTTCCCTTCTAATCCTGACAGCCTGCAAATGTGCTGTAAACTTTATGCAGCCTTTACAGTACCATTCATAACAACAAGATACTCACTATTTGGCTTCCTCCACTTGCCCTGGAAGATGTCACTGTCTTTTGACAGATCTGCTGAAGGGGTCAACATGAAGGAATAAGATTATGTCATCCTATTGAGTGACAATCAGAAAAGTCTCCTCCCTCCACCTGCTGCTACATATGAGTAAAGGATTTCAAAATAAGTAGGAAGAGGGGTTCAGATGTCCTGGTCCTTATAGCCTGACAGCAAAAGATGTAATAGTGCCCTCTGAGAGGGGAGAGAGAGTTTGCCAGCTAGAAGGCTGCACCATAATTTTTCTCTTTATCATAAGGATGGATCTACAGCTGACTCCTGGTCCTCGCCTGGATGCCATTCTTTCTACAAGTTGTCAGCAAAAGCTTTGCAATGTGACTACATAGTGAGTTTGCCTAGAGCCCAAAGCACATATCAAATTGATTACGGAAAAAAAAAAAGGAAATGAATAACAACAAAATAAAAGGGAAACTCACTGACTAGTAGAACATATTTGCCAGTGATACCTCTGATAAGGGATTAATTTCCAAAATATATAAAGAACTTATGCAACTCAATACCAAGAAGACAAGCAACCCAATTAAAAAATGGGCAAAGGACCTGAATAGACACTTCTCCAAAGACGACGTACAGATGACCAACAGACATATGAAACAATGTTCAACATCCCTAATCATCAGAGAGATGCAAATTAAAACCACAAATTAAGATACCACCTCACACTTGTCAGAATGGCTACCATCAATAAATCAACAAACAACAAGTGCTGCCCAGGATGTGGAGAAAAGCGAGACTTCATGCACTGTTGGTGGGAATACAGACTGGTGCAGCCACTGTGGAAAACAGTATGGAGTTTCCTCAAAACACTAAAAATGGAACTTCATTTTGATCCAGCGATTCCACTTCTGGGAATATATCCAAAGAAACCCAAAACACTAATTTGAAAGAATGTATGCACCCTTATGTTCATTGCAGTGTTATTTACAATAGCAAATATCTGGAAGCAGCCCAAGTGCCCATCAGTAGATGAATGGATAGGAAAGCCTTGGTACATTTACACAATGGAATACTACTCTACCATAAAAAAAATGGAAGAAAATCTTACCTTTTGTGACAGCGTGGACCTGGAGATTATTATGTTAGGTGAAATTAGCCAGTCAGAGAAAGACAAATACCATATGATCTCACTTATATGTGGAATCTAATGAACAAAATAAACTGACGAGCAAAATAGAAACAGAGGCATGGGTACATGGAACAGCCTGACAGCTAACAGAGGGGAGGGAGGTTGGGGGCAGGATGAAAGAAGCTGAAGGGATTAAGAAAAAAAACCCATATATATGTTTTTTTGTATATATATGTGTGTGTATGTATATATATATACACATAGACAGAGACAACAGTGTGGTGGTAACCAGAGGAAAAGGGGGATCCGGTCTAGGTGGAGGTGGGCCAAGGGAGGAAAAACGGGGATGGAGAGAGACTTGGCTTGGGAGAGGGGTGCATGATGAGTGTGCAGATGATGTTTTGTTGAGTTGTACACCTGAACCTATGTGGTTTTGTAAACCGATGTCACCCCCAATAAATTCAATTCAAAAAAAAAAAAAAAAAGAAATTAATAAGACCAATCTACTAAGAAATAATGTGACCTCTTAGGGAGACAAGACTCATGGAAATGAGTTTATTAAAGGAATAATCAAAGACCAATAAAGGGTAGGAAATAGGGAATTAGTTTCTTACTGCTGCTATCCCAAATTATCTCGAGTTCAGTGACATAAAACAATGCAAATTGATGGACTTACACTTATTTGGCTAGAAGTCCGATATCCAACACGAGTCTCACTGTGCTAAAATGTTGCCAGCTCAATATCCTTTCTGATGAATCTAGAGGAAAATCCACTTCTTTTCCATTTTCAGGTTCTAGTAACCACCGACAGTCCTTGGCTCCTGGCCCTCTTCCTCTCTATTGAAAGCCAGCAATGGCGAGTTGAGTCCTTCTCACATCAAACCCCTCTGACCTCCTCTTCTGCTTCCCTTTTCCCCTTGTAATTTTATTGGGCTCACCTGGATAATCCAGGCTGCTCTCTGAATCTGAGTCCTCCATTTAATCACATCTTCAAAGCCCCTTTTGCTATGTAAAGTAACATATTCACAGTTTCTAAGGATTAAGCCAGAGGACATCTGT
>VMDR010018091.1:0-19488 GCA_007922815.1 Macrotus californicus | reverse complement strand
AATACAGAGTTTTATTTTGCTGTTTCGTTTTTGGTCCCCAAAAATGTCAACAATTTTGCTCACAGATAAAATGCAATCACAGATGTGTTTAAATTGTATCACTGTCAATAAATAACCCTACAAAGATTTTATATTGTGCTCTAGGTTAACATGATTCAAAAACAACTTTAGCAGGAATTGAAACACCTTTTATAAACACCTTCATTGAATATAACTCAACATCAGAAGAACTAAGAACTATTAGACAATTTATTATTCAGCAACAGCTTTACAGAAAAACCAATGAAAATTGGCTTAAGAATAAAATTTAGTAAGTCACATGACTGGGAGTTCGGAGGTATTGCAGTTTGAGGAATTGTTAGCTTGATGGCTCAATAACCTCATCAAAATCCAGGTATTTTTAGAATGTCCACTGTGCCATCGCCACAAGACAGCTGTCACAGCTCCATGCATCACAACCTTACATGAAACCATTAAAGGGCAGAAAAAACCATGCCTTTATCCTTTGTAGGATGGGGAACACCTTCCTGAGTCTCCCCAGTAGGCCTCCCCTCATTGGCTAGAGTTGTATCATATGCCCTTCCCTAATCCAGTCATGTATAGCAGAGTATAATTTTTATGATTGGCTTGGAGTAATTAAGACTCACATGAAAGTGTGGAGGGAGTCCAGCTTCTCCTCAGTTCCATGTCACCAGGTACCTGAACTTCACTGTTTTCTTATCAAAGAAATAGATAGCAATTGGGTGGGTAATTAACAGTGTGTGCTACTTCCACATTTACAGCAATTTTAAAATTTCTTTCTTGGCCTCTTGGATAGGGATCTGAAGTGTTTCTGTGAATTTTTAGTAATTATATTGCCTTCATTTTTATACTGTAAATATCAACCAATGTGATTTCTCTTTGCCTTTCATGAGGTTGTTCTTATGACCATCTAACTGTGTCTGGATTTGAAGGTTGCTCTTGAAGATTGTTGGTTCCATGTCAAACTACAGCATTTATTGAGAGGTGTTCTTCAGGGCTTAAAAATGTTGGGCTTTGGAACAATGACTATTAATATTGTAGGACACGGTAGCTAATAAAGGGAAATGACCATGAGGAGAAGGCGCAATAATAAATACTGGAGTAAAACAATGAGATCAAGCGTAGGTCATGTGGAGAAAGATCAAAGCCCAGGACAGCAAATGTAGGCAAATGAAAGACCCGGCCAGCATAGCAGTGATCACACTCCTGCAGTGGTTGGATGTGGACCAGAAACAGAGCAGCACTGGCTTTGAATGATCCCTCTTCACATTCAGTTTTGAGGTGGTCTCTTAGGCTTGGCATAGATTATGAGGGAAATCAACAAAAGCAGAAACATAATAGAAAGAGGAACAACTCAAGAAAATTAACCTGACCAACAGTATCTATAGCTGAATCAGTTCCATTCAGTCAGAAAAATGTGAAGGCCGAGTGATTTTATGACACTTAGTGATTTATGAATTGTTCTATCAATGAATGTTGGGCAGGGAAATTGTGTTAATACCATAGTAGGTATTATTAAAGATATTTGCATCCTTCTTACAAAGAGGAAAGCAAGCCAAATTTTGCCAGAGTTTACTGAAGGGAATAGAGTCCCTCCTTCAAATAGAAAACAATAATGGCTAATTTTTTGCTTACAGTAAAAAATATACACTACATGGTATCATATTTCTTCCCATTTGTCAGTTTTATCATATTGTCAAATACTATTTACTTCCTCTTCATCCACTTATTTAACTAACGTAATAATATGTTCTATGTTCCTAACCTCCACCTAAACAAGGAAGAGGCTCTTTTTACATTCCTAATTTCTGCTACTATTTTAAGCTGTTCTAAACCCCAATCACAATTTGTCTAAGTTCCCAAGCCTTTGGTAAGCAAACCATTCTTTTAAAAGTGAAAAAACAAGTATAAAAAAATTTAACAAGAGAAATTTTAAAATCCAATCCCAAAAAATAACAATTCTAATATGGCAAGGAGTTTGGCTAGATTTAGAGCAAGATACATATGAAGATGAATTCAAAACGTAACTCTCTAATCTTTCACTCAACTATGTACGTACGATGTGGAAGGATCAGCTCAAGTTCCCAACATTTTTACCATCCTGCAACAGAACAGTCATTGGACAATGTGCCTCAATCAAAACCATTTCATCTCCACATGGACCAAGAACTTCTGTCCAGCTGGTCCATATTTGGTAGGAGACCCAATTTAGCCAGGCACAATGTGAAAGTTTATTTTAGAATGTCCCATTCTGTGACATGCACCAGGATTTTTTCATATGTGCCTATCATTGTGCCGATACTAATTAGATATTTCATTCCCAATATCTCTCATTTGTTTTTAAAGTCCTGCTTTGGTATGACAAGGATAATGAAAATAGTCCAACACACATACCCTAAACGGCTTTTAAAGCAGGAAATATAAAAATTTAATTGATCTAAAGAAACCACTACCTGATTTTACTATGCCTTTCAAAATTGTAAGGGGAAGAATGGCCAAACTCAAACTGAGACAAATATTTGCCTGTAGAATCCTAAAGAGGAAGTGTGTTAGATGCTTTGAAATATTTGAAGAAGCAGTATGCGGACCCTGGAGAAGAGGGTATTGTAAAATGAGGGACCACTGGGCTGAAAAAAAAAGCACTGAAGAAAGTTTCAGTTCAAAATAGGAAAACTGTGTCTAAGAGCAAAATTCACCTTCTCTGTTTCCATGTATTGTGCCTACTTTACAAATCTACTACTTGGAGTCCTGCCTATCCATTTTCTGTCAACAAAAATCAATTGACACAAGTCTTCTACACTTACTATAATCATTGGCTGAGAACAGTCTTTGAATTTAACAAAGAGCTCTTGGAATTTGTAGCTGAAACCAAGGTTCAAATAATATTTTCATATTTCAGAGTCTTATAGTGATGTGTGTTAGAAGAGTGAACAGTTCATGATGTTTCTGATGGTTTGGATAGGTCCTTCATTATTTACCCTCTGTGACCATCATATGCATATGCACACACACACATTGATACACAACACAATCACCTGTACACAATTAGAGGAAAGCACTACTAGTGTCTTTAATCAGGTCAGCATCAAAATGGATTTTGCTCTAGCTAATTATGCTGGTGTATGGAGATTCATGTCTATGAGGAGAGCTGGCAGCATGTACATGTTTCCAGTGACATATAGAGAACATGAAATATATTACGTTCTCACTTCAGTTTTTCTACCTTCCCCTTTTCTTTGAATCTTTCATATTATTAAAAAAAAAAAAAAAACCCACCAGTTTTTCTGTTCTGGGAGATAGATAACAAGGTGTCACAATTCTTAGTATTGTGTCTTTCTTTCAGATGAAACCAAAAAACCCAAAACTTGCAAATTATTGTGAATCATTTGGCACATCTTTATAACTGTTAATGTGCCAAGTGCAATGCACCCACCCTAGCCAAAGCCACCGCCATCTGTCACCTGGATTTCTAAACAGCCTCCTAACTGGTGTTCCTGCTTCCACGCATCCCCACTCACAATCTAGTCCCAACACAGCAGCCAGTCATCCTTTCAGAACATAAGTCGGCTTACTCCTCTGTTCTAGACCCTCCCATGGTTCCCAGCTCTGTCAGAACAAAAGTCTACAAGGTCCAACGTCATCTGATCTCACTCAGCTGCATCCTCTCTTTGTTTCTTCCTCACCTGCTCTCTGCTCGGGCGGGCGTGCTGGTTACTTGCTGGGCCCCAACAAGCCAGGGCACTCCCACTGTGGGCTGTTGTATGGGCCGTTTCCTCCGCCCACAGTGCTCATCTCCCAAGTGTCTGCTTGGACAACTCCCTCCTGCCTTTCAGGTCTTTGCTCAAATCCGACTTCTCCAAGAGGCTGTCAGTGACCAATTCACTTAAATTCGCAACCCCCTCCACCACTCTCCCATCCCTGGCATTTCCTCTCCTTTTTATTCTGTCCTAGTTTCTATTTTTCACAGCATTTATTACCTTCTCTTGTTCGGTCATTTACTTTTTCCTCAAGTTCGGGTTCTTCCCCAGCAGAATGTAATTTCCATGAAGGCAGGGGCTTTGACTGTTTTGTTCAGTGAATGCTCTTGAGTTCTGGGCACCTGAGAACAATTCCTGGCACATAGTTGGTGCTTAATACGTAGATTTTGAATGAATGACTTACGTAGAGGGCTCACAAAATTAACTGTGTGTGAAAAAGAAACAGTTCTCTGTCTTTGAGAGGAGAAAAGCATGGCCGTTGAGCCCAGACTCATTGGGCTGCATTGTTTAGCTGCTGTCAGTAATTCAATACAATTTTTTTCCTCAGGTTTCTTGACAGTAGTAGACTTTTGTGGAGAATTTCTCAATAGTAATAGCTGCGACCATCTTTAACATGTAATCCCTGCAGAGAGCAGGGAAGAACCAAGGAGAGCTCATTTGCCAGTTCCCTGGCACGTGTGGTGTGGAGTGCTGGACGAGATAAAGGAGCTGGAGGTTTGGAATCTCCATTCGAGAAGGCACTCCGAGAAAACTCCCAGTTAATTTGAACCAACAGATGACTTAGCGATCAATTTCAATGCCACCAAAATGACAGCCTCCCTTTTTCTTCACACAGGGGGACGGTTCCTCCTCATTCTTGTCGGAAACTTGCCATGAGGATCCCTCTGTTTCCCCCAACTTTACTCCCCCCAACCCTCAAGCTCTCAAGTGGTGACCACCGTCCTTCCGGCCAGGTAGGACTGGATGGGAGGGGTCGCTTCTGAGAGAAGGGTGGCGTGTGGCCATCCCTCACACAGGCATCATGGACTTGCTCCTTTGTTCTTCACCCCCCCCTTCTCCACTGTCCCATCGTTTTCCTGCACCAGTTCCCAGCCACACCCACGATGCACGTCACACCTCTAACTGCCTTCCTCTGGCATTTATTTCTTCATCATTGTTCTCTCTCTTTCTATTATAAGTTCCATTCTTACATATTATCTCCTTGCCCTTTCTTCTCTTTGTTTCTCAGTTTACAAAACTGGCTCCCCTTTTGACCTTGGTCTTTCTCTCTTACACTCACACTATTATTTCCACATTTGAAACATTAAGTTTCTACCTCTCAGAGCACTGATTTCCCACAATCTTATCATCTTAAAATCCAGTGGGGCTAAATTAGCTGTCAGGGAGTCTTCCTGACCCATTCCACTCAATTTATGACACCCTCCTTTAAAAAAATCAAACCCAAATCATTGTATTCCCACATGGTATTTTGAGTTCACAGGATATCTCACTCAGAGTTTCTCGATTCTCGGCAATCAAGAACTCTTAAAAGTACCTAACTAATAGGAATGCTTGTGCCCAGGCCTCCTGGTTGGCGCAAAATGAAACTTGAAGTTTAGAAGGGACTTTAACTCACTAGAGGAGACGCATCATGAAATCTATTGTCTTTCTTTTGCTAAGAGGAACTGGCCAAATCCATTCTAATGGGTGTGCATCTCGGGAGAAAAGAGGCATTACTGTGATCATAAAGAAGCAAACTTCCATTCTGAGGTATTGAAACTCGAGTTTTACAGTGAGGATAACAATGTTTTTGTCTTTAGGCACTTGTTGATCTGTGAAGCAGTTCAGTTTAGAAATATGTCAAAGAATTAGTAAAAACAGCAATTTTTCTCAGAAACAGGTGTAAGCTCTTCCTCTTTCTCTGTATCAATTGCCACAAACAATGATTTTTCACATTTTAATGACTACATGAATTATCTGAGGATCCAATGAAAATGCAGATTCAGATTCAGGAGGCCTGGGTGGGCCCTGAGGTCTGCATTTCTACCTGGCCCCCAGGGGATGCCCTTGCCGCTGCATTCCCATGGACCACACTTGCCCAGCAAGGATCTAGTGCACATCTACCTTTCGGCTGGAAGGACAAGCTTTAATCTGCCTTCATGGTGCTTTATTGTGTTTAATTTTTGGCCTAATCACGAGCCTGACCCTTTGCTATCTTTTTATTGTCTACTTCTGACTATGACAATGATAAGAGAGAGGCACAGAGTGTCATTAGGGAGCAAAGCCATGGCCTGAATTCTGTCCACATCCACCCAGTGCACCTTGCTCCCTGGGGACCTTGTGATTGAGCCCACGTCAGAAGTTGGGGTGGAGGAGAGGTGAGTGATGCTGATTTCTTCAGGAAGGCATCAGCAAGACCTTGCAAATGTCTTCTTCAATTGGCTATAAATACTTAGGCTTTCTCCTAAATCATCAGTTATAAGCATCATTGGATCTTGTTGTTGCATTGGTAACTGTCTTGTTATTTTTGAAAGTTACTGTGAAACATCTACTGTCACAGGTAGAATATTAAATTCTCTCAGAGGAGGTAAATGACAGTGGAGCTCAGGTCAAAGGAGTTGGGCGTTGTTTTTTGACATAAATGCAATAGGGACATAAGTGTTACATTTTTGTCCTCTGCTCTATCAGGCTTGTGATGGCTGGTTCACAACTTGTATTTCCTTCAGAATAGCAACTGAGTTTCCTGCTTAGCAAAAATATTTATTTTCAAAAGAGATAGATATTCTCACAATACCTAGATATTAAAAAAACCTTCAGTCACATAGTTTGGTCCCTTTAGCTTCCCACATAGAAAAGGCAACATAAAAATAAACAAATTTCACACTTTCTGTGGAAAAATATGCCTTATTTCAAAAACAGAAAGAGAAACAGTATTTTATCTTTGAAAAAGAACAAAGAGATCTTCTTTCAAAGCAGTATATGAAAAGTACATTTTGTACCAAGTTTAATATTTTCTCAAATGTTTCTTCCTCACCCTAAAAAGCTACAGGGATGGACTATAACTGAAAACAAAACAAACACAAATGAGCAAAATAGAACCAGAAACTTGGAAATAAAGAACAAACTGACAGTGACCAGAGAGGAGGAGGGAGGGGGATAACGGAGGAAAGCAGGGGAAAGGATGAGCCAAGGAACATGAGTAGAGGACTCATGGGCATGGACAATGGGGGGGGGGGTGACTGTGGGAGTTGCAGGGGGACGGGGTTGGGGTGATCAAGGGGGAAAAAGGTGGGATAATTATAACTGAATAACAAAAATTGTTTTAAATTTTTTAATTAAAAAATGAATGAGTTAAAAGACATCACGTATTTGTCAAAAAAGATTTTTTTAACTATAAGATTGATCCTAAGAATATTCATCACATAAATACTTGAAATTTCACATTTTATTTGTGAATACAAACCTCATTGTTATCAACTAGAGATTAATAGGTGAAGCTGAGCAGGCTAGTCACACTTTTAACCTGAGTAGCTTCTATTTTTTAAATAAATACAAATCACTATAAAGCAAGATTAAAAAGAAACAAAAACGGGTATTTGCTCATTTTGCGTATGTATAAATCTTCATATTAAAGAGCTATAGAATGATCAATTTCTAAAAATACTGATGCTGGAGCACAGGGAATTATACATTTATGCCAAGTATATTTAAGTGTCTGCTTTATTCTAGACTCTGCCCATTTCAATGGGGAGCAAAAAAGCAAAAACAGAGTCCCTGCATGCTTTAAAATAATGAAGAGCAATTCAAGTCCACAGAAAGGCATTTAAAAATGATTTTCCCTGACAATTAAATAATGAAAACAATAACAACTAACGTTTGATGAGCAGTCACACTATGTTGTGAAACGTCTTCAAAGCCGCATCACGGTACACGCATTATCTTATTCTTGCCGTTATGCACTTGAAACAGAGGCTCCAAAGGTTAATGAACTTTACTAAGGTAAAACGGAGAAGTGCCACACCTTGGGGACCCCTGTATTGTGTCCTTCAGCTTTCTTAGTAAATACCTGAGGCCATGATTGTATACTCTACATGTCAGGCGTGTGATATCTCTTTCTCACCTTTCACAGGTTGGTAAGCCCAAAAGTATGCCCTCCAGGCCTCAGTGTCCTCAACTATATAATGGAGAGAATACCAGCCTCTCTGGTGAAGGAATCAGCTCTCTCTGAGTGGTGACCAGGGATAGACTCCAGTCCCATGTACCAAACACTGTTTTATTTGCTGGTGGCATACCCCAGCCTCTGTAATATCACAACCAAATCTTGCCAGGGATTTAGCCCCAAAACTGGTCACAGCAGCAAGAGGAATTTAACATCATAGGCAAGATGTTCAAGTTTCTCAAAACCCTTAGTTTTCTAACTAATGTCTTGGAGAAAGAATGTCTCCCAGGGCTAGATGTTGGGAAATCTCTAGCCCTGGGAAGACAGAACCTACCTCTAGGAAGCTGTTACTGGTAGCCAGCAGCTCCTGTCACTGAGAAGCAGGCAGCAGATTTCTGTGTTCATTGCCTCCAGTGGGGAAGCACAGGCAAGCAGAGAGGGAGACTGTGAGCCCTGGGGTAGCCCACACACATGGGTGAAAAGGCTTTCGATGTAACTTTCCCTGTCCATGGTTGCTCTAAAGCATTAGGACTGAGGACAGACACCCTCGCCCCCTCCCAATCTTGCCATTTCTTCTGCTTCCCTTCCTCTCCATTTGCATGCCATCCAGCTTTTACCCGTGGGTGCTGAGTTCAAGACAGACAAAATGGGTTTGCTCCCCTTGAGATCCCTTTTCCTCCTTCATCTCTCCACACTCCCCTCTTAAATCCTCTCTACCCCCAGCCCTGGAACAGCATCCTTGCTAAGAGAAACCTACTTCTCCCACTTGAAAACTTGTGGACTGAATTATGTAAGAAAGGTGTTAGGTACACTCTGGGTACACAGGGTCTTTTTTCTCTTTTGTTGTTGTTAAGCAATTGTTTTTATGGGTTTTGTTTATTCATTTAAATATTACTTACTCAGCCTCAGTATTTACCCCTGAGGTCACCAAACCTAAAGGAACATACTGAAAGACCCATGTCTCCTTTTAGATTGTATTAAATCTCAGTCATAGCACAAGAAGGGGCCTCTCCAGAGTGTGTGACAGATGGCCCTATCCACCTTTTACTCTGGAGTCAGAGTGAGGGCATCTGCTTTGGGCTGCGCTGTGAAAGATCTAATCAAGAAAAACTTCTGAGAGTAGGAATATCTAAATACCTAAATACACTTGGCCCTTTGTATCTGTGGTTTCTGCAGCTGAGGATTCAACAAAGTGCTGATTGAAAATATTAGGAAAGCGAAAAGCTAATGTTGCTGATATCTACTGTGGAGTTAGACCTACAATGCTTGCACCTGTACTGAAGGTGCACATACTCTTTTCTTGTCATTATTCCCTAAAGAATGTATTTAGCAATTGTTTACAAAGCATTTATCTTGCATTAGGTATTTTAAGTAATCTAGAGATGATTTAACATATACGGGAGGATGTGTAGGTCATGTGCAAATACTATGCCGTTTTCTCTAAGGGACTCGAGCGTCTGCAGATTTTGTTATCCACGTGGGAGGGGGTGAGGGGTTCTGGAATCAATCCCCAGAGGGTATTGTGTATCACTCGAAGATCTTTAAGTGTGCAGCAAAGAGGCTGTCTGCCAGCAGAGAGTTGTGTAAGACTGGGTGACCTTTTTATGATCTCCTTTGAGTCCATGAAGAATACGATTAATTAAACTCAGAATTTTGCCACTAAAATAATAGGTATGAGATCCAGAGAATTCAAGGTGTTGGAGGACTCATTAAATAGGGTTGCATAAATATCATGCTGCAAGATTTAATGAGTCCATAGGGTCACTTATAGAACAACAGAGCAGAGATGACCTAGAAAAATAAATTAGAATCGATATTATGCTTCTGAATTAACAACTATAGATTGCTGTATTAACACCTGAGAGATGAAGTCTATAATTATATTTAATGATGGATGTTGGTCTTCTCATCCCAGGGAAAATGAAAATTGCTCATTTTTAGCTTTTTACTTGTCGATAATAAAAATAAATTTACATATGTGTGTTTATTTCTGTGGTCTCCAGGAACCATGAATGCTTTACGTGGCTACAACTAGGTAAATAGTGTTTTTTTCTTTTATTAGTTCAACTAATACTTATTGAATGCCTACTGTATAGCAGACACGAGGCTAGGAGCGTAGGAAACAAAACTATGCAAAAAGAAACAGGCTTCCCCCTTAGCTCAAATTGCCCACAGTCTAGCGCGGCTCTGTCCAGCAGAACTTGCTGCAGTGAGGGAGATGTTCCACGTCTACAAGTCCAGTGCGGCAGCCATGAGCCACAGGTGGTTAGTAAGTATTTGAAGTGTGGCTGATGCAAGAGAGGAACTGAATTTTTATTTTATTTAAATTTAAGTGTAAATAGACACATGTTCTAGTGGCTAACATAGAGGCAGCGACGGTAGATAGCATGCTGAATCTCAATTTCTCAAGTGTAATTTACCTTTCTAAAAAGAATTTGTGTTGGAACAAAACACTGTGATCATCATTGTAACAGAGCCCTTTGCAGGGGAAGAAGCGCTGACACCTTTTTGGTTAAACCAAGGAGAGCTTCTGAGAGGTGGGAACCCTTGACCGGTAGGGTTGAGCAGAAGTTTATCAAGCAGAGGAGCAGACAGGAAGGAACTTCTCCTGATGGTAATGATAAAGCCTGAGATCGAGTAGCATGTTACTGCTGTGGAGTTGCGTGTAATTTCATTATTTACATATTATGTTAGTCTCCTTGGGTTGCTATAGCTAAATATCTCAGACAGGGTAGTCTAAATAACAGAAAATTATTTTCTCACAGTTCTGTAGGCTGAAGTCCAAGATCAGGATGCCAGCAGGGTAGGTTTCTGAGAGGCCTCTCCCCTAGGCTTGCAGGTGGTGCCTTCTTGCTGTGTCCTCACATGACCTTGACCTGCACTTGGCACAGAGAGAGAGAGAAAGCTCTGGTGTCCTTTCCTATCCTTATAAGGACACAAGTTCTGTCTGATTAGGGTCTTCAACATATGAATTTTGAGGGGACACAGTTCAGTCCCTAAAACATGTTACCCGATAAGCAAATATCTTTTTCTTTTTTAAAAAATTTCTTAGATGCAGAGATATATACATCTCACACCCAGTTTACACAAATTTACAGAAAACTATCATCTATGGATCTCACATCTTATTTTAATCACTGCTTTTGATTTACTGTTGATTGATAACATAGAGTTCTAGAAAATTAGCAAGTATAAAAACACCTACAGCAAAGTGTTCACCTTTGAAAACTCAAATGTAATTAAATGTTGCTTAAGCAAATTTTAATATTAATGTTTTTTATTCTTTGAGGAGAAACCAATGGTGAGTGGTAGCTGGTGATGCTGTCTCACAGGATCTCATTTTTTAATATCTTTCAGGGATCCTGTGACCCAGTAGTTAGACACAGCCATTATTAAAAAGTAAATTACGTAAATTTACAATTAAACAAATTATATTAAAAATGATGATACCAAATACCCAAACTCAGCCCTTGCTGATTATCTAAGACATTTCTGCACTGCCTGGGCTCTCGGTAATCTAGGACTATTGTGTCTGCATGGCCACTAGAACAGAGTGCTGCTGTGCACCTCCTCCTCACTCTTCGTGTGACATGATCACTCTGGGGGCTGGAAATTGGCCATCGTGGGGATATTTACACCATGGCAATCAGCAAACACTGCAAGTGAGGCTCTTTTCTGCCCTAGGAGAGCCAGCTATTCAGTATTTATTAGCACAAACTTTACTGTTTTATGGCATAGGGTTTCCCTAGTATTGATGCAGAGTTCCTATTGCAGCTTACCACGGTTGAAAACATCTCATCCTTCATAAACAAAACAAAACTCTGTTGAAAAATGATGTTTTACCTTTTTTAAACCTTTTATTCAGTGTTTCCTGCACCAGAAAGGTGCCGTGCCACCTTGCTCTCCTGTGAACTCTCAGGACCCGCATGTAAAATATTTCAGAGGCAAAGAAAAGCCCCCTGAAACAAAACCTCAAATGGACAACATTTTTCTAGCCCACTCAACAGTTCCTACCCTACCCGAAAATTGCTTCAGCTGTAACATAATACCCCTCCCACTGCTAATACTATCCTCAGCTAATACTAAGGTAACACTAAACGTTTAAAGGGACAAAAAATGAAATAGAATAGAAAAATGCAGGGGTAAATAACAGTTTTCAGATTAAGTTTTATTCTCTGCATGAAACATTTCTTTCCAATTTTGCCCTTTTTATACCACTTCCAAATGTGTAAGGGAGGTGGTCGGACATTGGAAATGAAATGCCATTTGGCAGAATTCACATTTTGCCTTTTACAAAAAGTACAATTAAGTCACATCTGTGGCCTCTACCATCTGAAATCCAGGAAGTTAAAGTGACTTGTCTAAGGTCACACAGTGAATAAGGTACAGCACTCAGTTTCCCAGGTCTTTTACTTCTAATTGACACCACGCCACATCTTGCCTTTGACTAAAACCATGTTGGTTTATGATGACTTTCATCACATTGCATTGTGTGAGGCTAGTATGAGAGTGATTCTAGAAGAAGAAACTTCTATAAGTAGCAAACTTAAATAATTAGAAGTTTTTACTCTTTCTTCAGGTGTAACTTACATGCCAAAAATTTTGAAAATTATGACTCTAGGTTGGAGTTAAGCATAGGAGGGAAAATGGTTGGCATATAGAGAGAAAAAGAGGAGGATCTCAGGACTTATTTCCAGATAATTCTTAATTTTAAGAGGCCTGATAGAGAATTAAAAACCTGAAAGAGATAGAAAAGGGTCAACCTGTGAGGTGGAAGGAAAACCAGAAATTCCAGAAAAAACAAAAGAAAACAAAATCACCAATATGAAGGGAGTGACCCATAGTATCTACAACAACTGAGTAGTGCAGAAAAGTGTCCTTTGACTTTAATGACCAGGAGGTCATTGGTGCCCTTGGTATTAATGATGTGTCAGTGGAGGGGTGGGAGTAGGGGCCAGGTAAGAGTGGAATGAACAGGAAGTGAGGAATAGACTCTTCAAAAATTTAGACTTGAAAGGGAGCTGGAATCTGGAATAGTAACGGGGGACATAGGGAATAATGAGAAATCCATTTGAGAAGAGATTAATGAGCACTTCTCACTTATGTCCTGTCTCGGTTATCATGAGATTACTATATAAAATGATTGCCACTGGAGAACAGGGAAAGATGGCTTTCACTGTTTGTGGTTGGCAGAGTTGTGTTTTTCTGTGATGAATCAATGCTTGGTGGAGGAACGATATCTCAATGAGTATGCAGCATAAACTATCAACAATGAAGGGTTTCCTTAGACACTGTGTAAATGTGAGGCTGTTTTCTCTTGCTATTTATATTTAGTACATTAACAATAATACTCACACAACATGCATCATGAACTTCAGAGCTGATCCAGAAATAACACAAAGTCTGCATGGCCGCTGCACTAAAGCATCTATCAACTAAGAGGCCTCCACATTTACCATCCTATAATTAGATGTCACTCTGCCTCGCACAGCAGGGAAATGATTTTGCACAAAATAAAGGGAAATGTTTTCTTTTCCCTTTAAAAGTATCCTCCTTCCTTCCCTGGCCCCTCCAGGCTGAGTCACAACTCCAGGGAAGGAAAGCATGGGACTCCCTAAGGGAGAAGATCCTTATTAGTGAGACAGAAATCTTGAAAAATGGAGATTTCAAGAGAGGAAGGGATTCCAAATTCCTTTTGCTTCTTTTACCACATCAGCCAGGCCTGAGAGAGGTTAGAGGTTTACTATGTACTCGACAATGAGAGAACTCAGAATCGGGCCATAGAGGAAGAGGGAAGCCCACCCCTGCCAATCCTAGGAAATGTGGGAAGAAGAAGGGGAGAGAGAAGAGAGCATGAAGTCAGATTTGCATGTAACTCTCTGGCTTCCACTCTTCGGGCCAAAATCTGAAAGCTTCTGAATAGGGCTCATGGCTCCCTGTGTCATGTGAGTCTTAGAAGGACAGGAAAGTGCCTGTGTGCAGCAGGGATGGGAAATGGTGGGTGCCAGGGGGACTGCTGGAAACCTAAGAACAAGACAAAGAAGCTCTCCCTCTGGTCAAGGGACCATCCCAGGGACTCAAGTGGCTGCAATTCAGTCACCGCAAATGGTCAGCAGCCACTATATAGCAGAGGGAAGCCCTGTAGGTCTTAGCCTGCTGCCTTCTCTTCTCCCACTTTGAAGACACACTGAGGTCCATAATGGACTCATCCACCATGTGGGGCAGCTAAAACTGGGAAGGACATCCTTGAAAGACTGAACTTTACCCAAAGAGAGTGATTCATGCAAGAAACTTTTAAAATCAGTCCTGGAGGAAGTGGAATTTTGAAGCAACTCTAAGGAAGTTGTCTATTTCCTTTGATAGTTAGAAAGGCTAGGACAACTTCCCTTTCTGTCATTGGAAATGCTGCTCCAACACCTCCAGGGAGAGTGGTTTGGGGAAGTGTTTCTGTTGTGGCTTAAATGACAACCCTTTTGGGGGCAGGCAGCTCAGGGCTCTCTGTGGTAGGCAGTGCCAGCCACTCAGAGTCAATTGAAAGGGAATGGGTCACCAGGGAGTTTTCTAACCTGATTGCAGGTTTCCTAGACACCGTGTCCTCTCCTGACCCAACACCTGCTGTGACCGAGAGATGTTTGTAATGAGATGAATAACAAACAGTTTTATGAAGGTTGGGTCACAGCGAACAAAAGGCACACTCACTTAGGTGGAACTGCCTTTTCCTGTTTTCTCATAATTTTTCTACCAAAGGTTTTATCAAAGCCTTTAAATTCACATTTTTAGAAAAAGAAACATTTGCTGTTTCATGGCTGAAATTTAGGCTCAATTCTGCTAAGCTATAACCAGAATTTTTTTTAATGTCTGTTTTATATGTAAAGGCTCAGGATATGCTTCTATTAAGATTAGTTCTAAAATAAAATATTCCTAACAGACAAGTTAATTGGACTGGCTCTTGACAGCACTTTGCTGGTGATATGTCCATAGACTTAGCCTACAGAAGTATTCCCAGGAGAAATGTATGCCCCTGCATGCGGAGTCAGCAAAGCTCTGTGTGACCTGCAAGTCCTCTCTCTGCCCTGATATGACCGTCAGAACTGGAACTCAGCTGGGCGTTTTAGAAATTGTTTTTCCTCTCCTTTAAACTTTGTGCCTAAATATATTTTTGGCATGTTGGTCCATTTAATCGTGGTCATTTACCTCTCTACAATCCCTCCATTTTTAAGTCTTACTGACAACCTAATGTGAAAAATGCTATTAGGTGAGACTTTACAAGAGCCTAAGATGACGAGTAAGGACACCTAGAGTGTCCGTCACTGCCATTGTTTTGTCCAGGATCCGGGCCTTTAGCAACATTCTATCTAAAAATTAAAGCTAAGTTAGTTAGAAAACATAGAGATCGTGTATTGAGAAATATTTTATCACCTAGATTTCTAATCTTGGAATTATAGTACTCACTTATCAAAGAGTAGAATGGAAAATCAGTTAGTTTTTTAAAAAAATAACAATGGTGGATTCCTCCGTCTGTCCATCTATCCATCAATCCATCCATGACACATGCCTTAAAATGTATATATGAAGCCTGTGTTGGTACTTAATAGCTTATTGTTAATAAAACTATTAGGATGCAATATAGATGTTACCAAAGAAGGGACCTGGCTCTGAGCTGGACTTTCTAGGGCCAGCCAGTAGTGTGTGGGTTGTCATGTAGGAAAGATTTTACAACACAAGTCCAGGTGACTATGAGGGTAATTTTAATAAAGCTGGGGACACTAAGACAAGGAAGGACTTAGCACAGAGGAAGCAACAGGAGCCCTGATTGGTGTGACTCAGTTGGTTGGGTGTCCTCCCATTCGGGGCACATGCCTGGAAGCAGATTCAGTCCCACTCAGGGCACACACAGGAGGCAACCAACCAATGTTTCTCTCACATCAGTGTTTCTCTCCTCTTTCTCCCTCCCTTCCCCTCTCTCTAAAAATAAACAAATCTAAAAAAAGAAGAATCAGAAGCAACAAGACAGCCTAGGCTAGGCTGCTTTAGCTCACTGGAAGTCAGAGGAAAAGGGGGCCATGGGAACAGGTTCAGGGAGTAGCATGGGATGAGCTGCCACTGCCCGTTGCTCCCCTGATTGTAAGTCTCATGGGGTCCCTTAGAGGTTAGGAGATGCATGCCTGTGGCAGAAGAAGAAAGGAAAGTAGAGGGGAAGGGAATGGCATGGGCTGCTCCATAGAGGGAGAGTGTGTGCTGGGTCTTTTACTTGAACCTTTTATCTCTCCCTTGTAGGTGAGAATCTTAGGGGAAGTCTCAGGGGAGGGTTTCAGCTGGATATTCATTATTTTTCCAGCTGTGCCCTATCACAGTTGTGGTCTCCATTGATTGGTCAGTGCCAGGGCAGTGGGTCATTAGTCATTGCAGCTGGTCCTGGTGTTGCTCTTTTTCTGGGCCTGGAGCTGAAACACAGCTGAGGCCTGGATGTTATCTCTAAGGAGGTGACCTTCTGTATCTGGCTGTAAATCATTCAGCCAGTTTGTTCAGCCCTCTGCCTCAGTTTCCCTACTCCACTTGTCCTGGCTTCCTGGCCTGTCTCATAGGGAGGGCATAAGCACTCCTGAATAGACCTTTGTACTCTGAATTTTGTACCATGTGCATTACCTGTCTCTTAAATTTGTTAATCCACTAATTTTTTGGCAAAACGCATGTAAATATTATTAGGCACAACCTTATACCATGACACCAGCAAACAGATTCCCAAGCAAGCACACCTCCCTGTGTCTTATTGCACAGCTGTCTCCACACCAGCTATTCAAGTATCTTGTCCATGATATTAAGTCAGTCCCGTTTGATTCCAAATCGCATACCGTCCTTCTCTGTTGTGCAGACGGCAGGTAAATGTAATTTCTGTTCTATCGAATCGTTTGTTCCAGTCTTCTTGCCTCTGTGTCCTTTTGTTTTCAGCTGCTATTAATTTATACACAAGGAAAAGGGGGAGGGAAGCATGTTAATTGAAAAATTGATTCCATAACCCTGAGGGTTTTGTTTCATTACTTTCAGTGTCCAAGAATGGCGTTTTCCCAGATTTATTCTCCCTTACTCACTAGAGGATTTTCCCCCTGGACTTCTGGCATCTCGTGTTCAGACTAGTGCCATGGTCTGTTGTCTGCATTATTCACACACAAATGTGTTGATGGGCCAAAAGCATGTGAAATTTATAATCGTCAAAGATGGGGCAAAAGAGCTATTACCAACCCGGGCAAACTAAGACAGAGAACTTTTTTTAATTTTATAGATAATAAGAGACGCAAAGGGTTTTTAAATACGCCAAGTTGATGCCTTCATGTAGCAAATGCGAAAAGAGGCCGGAGAGATCTGCTGACAGGTAGGGCCAGGCCAGACACTGAGTCTCCAGCCCAGCCTCTCCCCCAGCCACCGTCTTCTCCCAACATATTCCATATTAGTGAATGACAGCACAACCAAAGGAAAGAAATTACCTATAACTATTTGAGTATTAAAAAACTATCTGCTGATTATAAGACAATTGAAAACACAGAATTGAAAAGAATTTCATTAGACACTGGATGCAATTTAAATTTTAAATGTGGACAGTTTTCCTCTATAACAGCAATAATCTCTCTCTCTCTCTCAAATGTTCATCTTTAAATGTATGTGCATATAATATATATACATATAATTGTGTATAATGTAAGACGTAGAAACCATAAAATATAGAATATATATCTATGTAAGCTGTGTATAAATATTCTTAAGGAGTCTTGTAATTTCTATGGGACAAATTCCTGAAGTAATATTTAAATGGTTTCTCATAAAAGAGAAGAAAAAAAGAGTCAATGAGTATGAAAAAGGAGATAACTGTATATAGAACATCAATGTATAATTAGAAAGCAAAAGGCAAATGGATCTGATTTTGAAGAAAAAATAAAGGAGAAAGCTAAGTGCCCAGAGTGCTGAAGCCCAACTGAGAGGAACACAAGAAAGAGAAAACCATATATAAAAAATGTGTGATAGAAAATCTTTTCACAGCTGGAGAACATTTGATACCAGGCCAAAGGGCCAGACTGATAGCCCAGCAACAAGAGAAAAATGAGCCACAGTAAGGCCAAAAGCTGAGACATTTTAGAACACTAAAAACAAAGCATAATTCCTAAATACGTCTATAAAGAAAATTACAGGTCACAAACTGAAAGTCAGAATGGAGTCTGGCTTCTCTACAGAAAATCTAGAAGTTTGAAGAGAGTGAAGTCAAGTCTTCAAAATTATAAAATGGAGAATCGTACATCTAGACTATTAAGAGAGTAGATCTTAAAAACATGTTATTCATGCAAAATACCATGCTACCTATATAGTTTTCTAAAATTCAAAATAAATTCTATGCTTCTGTCTGTTTTTGTACATGGATATGGATATAAATAAGAATAAAGGAATTCTGGAGTTTTTAACTGTTGTTTTACTTTAGAGAGGGGTTAGGATCAGGGAGGTAGTCACAGGGTTCTTTACCCTTTGTGTGTTTCCATGTGTTTCTGGAAATAATGTATTTATATATTATCTGGGTGATCAAAAACTTCTTAATTTTAAAGTAAAGGACTCCATTACTGCTACAAGTTAGTTTTAAATGGGAGATGGCTTGACATTTTAAGCTTTTCTCTAACTGTTCATCTGAATCTAATTCTTTTAATTGCCTTCTTTCTATTTCTAGCTTTAAAAAAAAAATCAATTTTAGGCTCAGAGGAGCCATCATGGTTCCTTGATATTATCACATTTCTGTTAATGAGCCTTCAAACTTCATTGGGTTTTAGTAGAATGACCAATTCTGAAGCCATCCTGATGTTACCTGTTTTAGTCAGCTATATAAAAAACCCACATCTGTTGCTAATATGATCTAAGATACTAAAACATCAAAAAGCAAACCGGAGAGACCTGAGTTTCCAATAAAAAATTCTCTGTAACTTTGAAAATATGTTTAAATGCATCGATAAATGGAAACAAAATGAAGGAATGCTCAAAGGACAAGGTTGAAGTGAAAGCAGGTACCCTGAGAGGTAGACAGAAATGTAAAGCTGTCTTTCACCTTGAAAGTATCTGCCAAGTTCACATTGAGCTTAGATTTTTTTTATGATGTGTGAGTAGTGAGAAAACAGGAAATAAAGCCAAAGTAAGGAGTCTAACGAGAGACCCCTACATAAACCTGTGACTGCAAAGGAAGACAAAACTTAAATATGCATGAATTAAAAAAAAAAAAACATTTCTCAAGGAACTCCAAGAAAATTGTTGGTCTCAAAACTTGCTGTTGATTACAGGAAGAAAAAATTCTGCCTGAGAGTTTGTGATCACAATCTATCCTTTATATGAGTGCAAAGCCTGAATTCACACCATCCAACAAACTCAGGGTTTAGTTTAAATGTTTCTCAGTGGAAATCCTCTAGGCTCCTGGCATAATTCATCAGTTAGTCTATGAAAGAGCACATATTCAAACCAACCTTTAAACTATTACTACAGTTAAATTTCTAAGAGATATCAGTTCATCAAAGCAATTACAACTAGTATAAAAATGTCTCTGAGTGA
>VMDR010018090.1:0-19520 GCA_007922815.1 Macrotus californicus | reverse complement strand
AGGCCCATCCATGTTGTCACAGATGACAAGATCTCCTTTTCTACTGCTAAGTAATATGCTATTGTATATATTTACCACTTATTCTTTATTCATTCACCTATCGATAGACACCTAGGTTGCTTCTATATCTTGGCTATGGTAAATAATGCCGCAATGAACACAGAGGTATGTAGATCTTTATCAATTAGTGTTTTCATTTTCTTCAGATATATAACCGTAAGTGGAATTTCTGGGATTTATGGCAATTCTATTTTTAATTTTCTGAAAAACCTCCATACTGTTTTCTCTAATGGCTGCACCATTTTACATACTCACCAGTAGGATACATCCTTGCAAACACAATGTTTTTTGGTCTTTTTGATAATAGCCATTCTAGCAAATAGGAGGTAGTAACTCACTGTGGCTTTTATTTGCAGTTCCCTGATGATTAGTGATGTTGAGCATCTTTTCATACCTGTTTGCCATCTGCACGTCTTCTTTGAAGAAATGTCTATTCACGTATTCTGCCTATTTTTTAATTGGATTGTTTGTATTTTCTAATGTTGAGTTGTACGAGTTTTTCACACATTTTGGCTAATAACCCTTACTGGGCATATCATTTTCAAATATATTCCCCCATTCAGTAGGCTGTCTTTTTGTTTTGTTGATGTTTTCTTTCACTGTGCAGAAGCTTTTTAGTTTGATATAGTCCCATCTGTTTAGTTTTGCTTTTATTTCCTTTATTTGAGGAGACTTACCCAGAAAGATAATGTAAAAACCAACATCAAGGAGTTTACCACCTCTTTCCTTTCAGGAGTCTTATTGTTTCAGGTCTTCCATTCATTTTGAGTTTCTTTTTCTATATAGTATAAGAGAGTAGTCTACTTCCACTTTTGCATATATAGTATCTTTGCTGGTTTTCCTAACATCACTAGGTTTACTTCAGGGCTCTCTATTCTGTTCCAATGATCTATATGTCTGTTTTTCTGCCAGTACCATGCTGTTTTGATTATTATAGCTCTGTAATATAGTCTGAAATCAAGGAGGGTCTATTATAAATTGTGCTACCCTAGCTTTCATTTCAATCTGCATGGAATATTTTTTCCATCCCTTCACTTTCCACGTGTATGTTTCCATCTGAAATTAGTCTCTTATAGGCAACGAATAGATGGGGTCTAATTTTTCTCCCCATTTATTCACTCTATGTCTTTCGATGGGAGCATTTAGTCCATTTACATTTAAAGTAATTATTGACAGGTGTGTACTTATTGCCATCTTGTTCATTGCTTTTTGGCTGTTTGTAGTTCTCTGTTCCTTTCTTCTTTCCATTTGGTTTGATTGTTTTTTCTTTAGTGTTTTGTTTGGGTTATTTTCTCTTTATTTTTTGGTATATTTTTGGTAGGTTTTTGGTTACCATGAAGTTCATATATTTCCATCTACAGCTGCAGCAGTCTATTTTAAGGCATTTAAATTGAAACACGTTCTAAAAGCACTACACTTTTACTTCCCCTCCACACTTTGACACCATATTTTAGATCTTTTAATTTGTATATCCCTTATTAATTGTTGTTATAGTTAATTTAGCTTTTGAAGTAGCTGATTCAGTGTTAAAGACCTGTGAGATTTTTTTTCTTCCATGATTTTCTTATTTCTGGTTATGGCCTTTTCTGCTTAAAGATAACACTCTAACTTCTTATAAAGCCAGTTTAGTGATAATGGACTCTTAGTGAAATGGAGTTTTGTCTGGCAAACTATCTTTCCTTCAATTCTGAATAAAAAATCTTGCTGGGTAGAGTACTGTGGGTTGTAGGTTCCTTTCTTTCAGCACTTTAAATATTTCCTGCCATACTTTCTGGCCTATACAGTTTCTGCTGAGAAATCAGCTATTAGCCTTACAGGGGGTTGGGGAGGAGGGAGTTCTTTTGTATGTGACTTGTTGCTTTCCTCTTGTGCCTTCAAGATTATCTATAGTTCCTTAACTTTTGCCATTTTAATCACAATATGTCTTCGTGTGAGTCTCTTTGGTTTCATCTTGTTTGGAACTATGCTTCCTGGAACTAGAGGTCTGTTTCCTTCCTTGTTGAAGTTCTAAGTTTTTCTATTCCACGCTCAAGTTTGGTGACCATACTTACAACTATTTGAATTCTTCATCACACAAATTACTGCGTTTCATTAGGGTTTTTTTTTTCTGTTCCTTCATTTGGAGTATAGTCCTCTGTCCTCTCATTTTGTTTGACTTTCTGTATTTGTTCCTATGAATTAGATGAAATAACTACTTCTTCCAATCTTGAAAAAATGTTTTATACAGAAGTGGCCTCTGTGTGCCAGGAGGCTTTAGCAGGCTGGTTGGAGTAGGGACAGGCAAAAGTGACACCTGGCCAAAAGAAGTGGGTCAGGGTAGGGCATCCTGGTGTGTGTGCACATGTGGTGGCTCCCTGTCCTGCCTATCCATGGCCAAAATGAGGTCTGGGCAGGACAGACTGGTGTCCCAACACTTCAGCATCCTGCTGATTTGAGTGAGGCAGGCTGGTACACACATTTCAGTATCCTATTTGATCTGACAGATCGAGGTCCAAGTGGGAGGGCCCTACATACACACTCTACAGCACCCTCTTATTCCTGGGGGAGCTGGCTCCAGGAGTGGCCAGGAAGGCACTACTACGGCCTTGCAGGTCAGCCAGTGAACCAGGATACAACTCCTGCTTGCACTGTCCAGGTGGAGAATGTAAACAATGGCACTTACTGACTTCTCCAATCCTGGAAAGTTCCCTCAGATCCCAGAGAGCTCTCATAGTTCCCCCATCTTCTCTATGCGATCACGATCTCAATCTCTCTCAATCTCTCTCTCTCTCTCTCTCTCTCTCTCTCTCTCTCTCTCTCTCTCACATTTGGTGTGCAGAAGCTATAGAAACTGTTCAATTAGCCCTCAGTTGTGTCTCAGGAAAATCTGTTCTACATATGGATGTATATTCAGTGTGTCATGGGAGAGGGTTGAGCTCAACATCCTCCTAAGCTGCCATCTTGGACCTTCCTCCTATTATTACATACATTTATTTAACAAATCAAGCCTGTCTCAACAGATAGCATGAGATCACCAACACAATCCTCTTCCCTGATTCCTGAGCAACTTTATTTGCCATCCACTGGTATGGAGCAATTTTATCTCATCCACAAAGAGTCACAACATAGGTACCACGCAGAGTTACCAAAAACAATGCATGGCAGGAAAGAAGAGCCTCAGGCTTCACCTAGTCCAGTTAAAGCAAGCCTACCCAATCCAAATCCATAACTCAGGTATTTAATCAAATAACTGTTATGTGACTAAATATTGCTTCTAAAATGCCTTCTTAGCATTAATTGTCTGTCCTCTCAAGGGCCTAACAGCCAACGCAATTACGGCCTTTTTTTTTGAGATACTCAGTGACCCCCACCATTGAGCCACAGCTAGTCTTTCTCCTCTACCTCCCATCTTCACCTAGTTACCTTTCACGTCTCAAACCTACTACTTCTTTATATCAGAAAACCCTAGAAAAATCACAGACTAAATCAGATACCAGCGTTTTTGAAAGTGCCTCTTTCTGTAAGTAACAAAACTATTGTTCAGTTTCATTGCTTACTAATTAAACATTACTCTTCAATTAATCTGAGCCATAACTCGCACATCCAGCAAAAATGTTGAAAATGCAAAGCTGCTTTCTCAAAAGTGAATTAAATTCCACCAATAAAGCAATTATTTCTTACAAAACATTTTAAGTTTGAAGTTAATCTTCTTAGAATATCAGCCTCACCAACTATATCTGCATTAAAGCCAAGCCCATCCCAGCAAAAGAAACACAATCTTTAAAACACACACACACACACACACACACACACCTGAGAAAACACTTAATAATCCTTATAGAGTAAATGAGGCTACAACATCAAGTTCACTTGCAGTTTTTTTTTTAAAAAGACAAAAATGTTCTGACATGCAAGTTAACCTATCAAATTATTTTAACATACAAAAACATTTTAGAATTCCCAAAAATGTAGGACTTTCCCATTTGGTTTAGAAATGCTCAATTTATTCAGAAACAAAAAAAGGAAAATCTGACATCTGCTCTCCTTTTTCCTTAAGAGTTAACAGTCTGTAAAATAGATTACACTTTAAACACTTATTAGAACTGTAAACTCTACTAACAAACAACTAAAAAGTTCTAAGCTAAGAGAAAATAACAAATGATTGTACAAAATACAAACAGCCCAAAATTTACGAACTCAAGTGCTAAGTTGCTCGCACACAAATGTTCCCTGCACCTGCCACGCTTTCAAGGCTCCATGCTGACAGTTTGCTGGATATAAAGTTGTAGAAGACACGATCCCCTACTGACACCCAGCAAACTTACTCCAGCTTTGAAGAAAACTACGTCAAAAATGCAAATCTTATGAAACTCCTACTCTAAACTTCCGACTAAACCTAAGCACACCATAAAAGCTGCTCTTCGTTCACTCCTAATCCTTCGAAAGCACTTCCTGCCTGGAAACTTTTCTCCCGCAGGCCTTAGACAAACTTTTTCGTTCTAGCAACCGACTCCAGGAAGCCTTAAGCCCGCCCTCACCCCCCGCCCCCTACCCACACACATCCACTAGGGAACCTCAACACTCGGCAGACACCACTCCACTCGGGCACGCAAACACATGTGCCTGCAAACCCAGCCCCTTTCCACACCCCCCGGAAACGACACCCCCTTTCTCACACACCGCACGCCACAACCCATCCCCCTTCCTCCCCGCCCCCACTCACACCACCCCAGTCCACCCACCCACGTTCCCGGGAACCCAGCCTCCCCTCACTCCCCGGCTCGCCCAAGGCCGTGGGGAGGGAAAGCAAGACGGAAGGAGAAATCAGGCTTGGCCTAGGCCACTCAGACCGCCCAGGGAGGCGAGGGGGAGAACCCGCAGGCCGGGCCCGGCCGCAGGGCCTCATCCGGCCCCCCTCGGGCCCTAGGCCTTCCGTTCGCTGCCACCCTGAGGCCGCCCTTCCAGCCCGGACGGTACTCACTTGCCAGCCGCGGTCCATCGAGTATCCCGCTGCTGCCTCCACCAGGTGCGGCAACTGTCCCGGGGGCCCCCAGGTCCGGCTTCTTGGGCCCCGGGGGCGGCCCGGTTCCCCCACCCGGGACCGCTCCGGGCGGAAAGCCGGCCACCGGCGCGCCTGCCAGAGCTAGGGGGACGCTGTTGCTATGGAGGCCGAGGCCCGGGGCCGCTCCGGCGGCCGGGTCCTCATGCAGGAACTGACACTCCTCCCCGTAGAAGCAAGTCTTATCCTTAGCGTAGTAGCGGCAATACTTCAGCTTTACTCCCGCCGCCGCACCTCCGGGGACACCTCCGACCCCCGGCGGGGCCACCACCGCCACTGCCGCCGCCAGAGAAGAGGAGGAGGAAGAGGAGGCGGCGGCTGAGGGGGGCGGGAGGCCGCCGCCACTGTTCATGGCAACGCCGCAGCCCCGTCTCCCGCTGCTACCGGAGGAGACGCCGCCGCCGCCACCATAGACTGGGGAGGGAAGGAGGACGCTGCCGGTGCCGGATAAAAACCTGGGCGGGTGGGCCTGTCCCGCTGAGGGAGCCCGAGCCGCCTAGGGAGAGGGGGGAGGGGAGAGGGGAGGGAGGACGGGGTAGGAAGGCGCGGAGGGGAGGGGGAGAGTTGGGATTCTCTCACTCACTCTCTCGTTCTCTTTTCTTAAAGGGGCCGCGCGGGACGACGGGGTGGGCGCGCGGGCCCCGACAGGGACTTCCAGGGCACGGGCTAGGGGAGGGAAAGCGGCAGCTGCGAGGAGGTGGAGATGGCGGAAGGTCCGGTTTATTTTTAAATTCTGCCTCCACTCGCGGTCTTGCGCTTTGCTTGCTCCGAGTTGTTTATTCCATTTTCCTCTTCCTGAGACGGCCGTCAGCGCTGCGCATGCGCGCCGAGGCGCGGGGGCTTGTGGGTAGCGGGAGCGCGAAGGGAAACCTCGCCTGGCGTCCCGCCCGCGGGGCATCCGCGAGCTGCTGGTGGTAGTGCGGGTGGTCAGCGGTGGCGTTCCCAGACGCCTATCCGGTGGTGAGGTTCTTACGAGACGAATACCTTCCCTTTCTGTACAGCCTGTTACTTGTGAAGCTAAGTGTCATATTGTGATCAAAAGAACAAAAGTAATGGAATGCAAACGGTCATTTTGAGGCGCTGCACCTGGGGACGAAGCCCACGACTCTGCTCTTGTGTGAAGTTTCATCCTGTTTGCCACACTTCCTATATTTTCATCACCCTGCTTTTTTCCTTCCCCCGTGAAGGTGATGACAACTACAGGACTGAATTCTGGGCGTTTTATTTCTTTTTAAAAAAAGGTCGATTTAGACAAGTCCCCTGCTCAGTGCAGCACCTGTGTCCTCTTAATTTATATTACTGAAAGGCTTCAGTAAAAGGCGAAAAATAAGATGCCACCTGGGAACACTCCCTAGGCAGCACCGGATGATTTCATCTATAAATATTTTAGGATGCTTTCCTCAGTCTAGTCTTGATTCGAATTTTTTTTTTTTTTTTTTTTTGTATTGACTTTAGAGAGGGAGGGGGAGCAAGAGAGAGAAAGAGAAAGAGAAACATCTATTTGTTGTTCTGGTTATTAATGCATTCATTAGTTAATTCTTGTATGTGCCCTGGCTAGAGACCGAACCCACAACCTTGGAGGACACTGACCAACTGATCTACCTGGCCAGGGCTTGAAATTCATTTTTAAAAGATACTTTTTACCCTAAGATCTCTGATGTTCTGCTCTGCTGTATTAAAAAAAAAAAAAAGTTTTCCGGAATGTTAAAGAGTTGCTATGAAGGGATAAGTAAATGTAACAGTCTTTCTGCTCTGTAAAAGATTTTCCTAAAAAGCAGTATGGCAGTTATTAAGGGGTGGAAGAAATAATTGTTGGTAGTATTTAAGGAACTGTGGCAAATAGAAGAGGTCACAGAAGAACAGATGTAAGCAAGTGTGCCACACTGCCAAAAGGGGAAAAAGTGCATTCCATAAACCACAAACCGGTAAGCCTGGTGATGTTCCTTACCTAAATTCGAAAATGATAACATGGTACTATGTTTTTTTAAACATTTTCCCATATTTATTTATTCAACAAATATTTATTAAGCTGGGGAAGTAAAAGTAAACAATATGCAGTCTTGCCTGAGTTCAAATGGCTTGTTTATCCTCTGGTCGGGGAGGTAGAAAGTACACAGGCAATTATAAATCCGTGTCTTGGCAGCTAACCTTATCACATTGGCTGTTAGAGGATTTTACAGGACGTTGTGCTTGGTAGGGACAGGTGATCCTTAATAGCAGGAGTTGAGAGCTGCTTTCAATCCAGACAGATCAGAGTTTGTAACCCAGTGCCTATACTTAATAGCTGTGTTACTCTGGGTAAACTGCTTCACTTCTGTGCCTTATCTGTACAGCAGAGAAGAATTAGTGCCTACTTCCCACAGCATAAACAAATGTGTATAAAGGGTCCCCTGCGTAGTGAGAATTCAGTAGGTTGCAGCTATTGCTATTAGTAATACTGTGGCCAGTAGTAGTCAACAAATGAGAGCTCAGAAAAGAGCATTCCAGGCAAAACAAACAACTCACACAAAAGGCCCTGAGGAGAGGGGAAGATTAGATTGTTGGTTAGTGCTCGAGCAGAACTGAGCAGGGATCATATCACGGAAGTCCTTACAAGGCATGTGAAAGGACTAGACTTTCTCTTGAAGGCAATAGAAAGTGATTACAGGGTTTTAAAAAGTCAAGTAATGACATGATCACATTTCCCTTTGGAAGAAAAATTTTGATCCTTCTAAGAACGTATGAGGAAAGGAAAGAAGAAAATGGGTTATCACCATTTTGTAGATGAACTGACTAAGACCTAGAGTTACACAAAGTTACCAGCTGAAAATTGCAAACCCAGGACTTTAACTCAGTACTTCCGGTTACAAAACGTGCGGTTCCGTTCATGACACATTTTGCCATTTCTAAATGAAAGTTTATGTTCATTGATGGGTTGGAAAGTAGTGTCTTATGGAGAGACAACAGAAGTTCATTAAGTTCATACCAAATTAAGCATGTCATTCAAACCTTTATTGAGAATCTACTATATATTATGCTACATAGCAGTCAGGTTCTGTTCTAGACTCCAATTTACAAAAATGTGTAAAGTATAACCTATCCTCAAGAGTTACTGAGAACAATGAGGGAAATGCCAAAAGTAAAGTAAATCGTTCCTCAGAACCACATTTGACAGTTTCCTATTTAGTCCTCTGGACAAGATGGAAGAAAGCAGGCCGAGATGCTAGTGCTAGGTGACTTCAGTACTCTGATTAGTCACAAAGTGTTGATAAAGATGATTTTGGAGCTCCCTGAGCAATATCCAAAGAGCATTGATAAAGTGATCTATTTCAACATGGTCGTTACTGTCCTCCTGTGGATTCTACCCTTAGCGTACTTTTATGAGAAAAATGTTACCTACTGCCCAGGTGAAGAAATAGATAGCACATTTAGCAGATCTGCAATATGTTGCAAAACCGATGGCAATAGATAATTCAGTAAATGGCAGGTTAGGATTTGTAAATCTCCATTAGCTGGAAAAATTGACTAGTGCTAACAAAACCTGAATTAAATTGGGGATAAACAGGGCTGTCACTTTAATACAGTGTTGATGCACCCTCTTCCCCCACCCCACTTCACCCCAGACAAGTTAACAGTGTTTTTTCAAAAGCCCTTTAAAATGTGCACTGCCTTTGAAATCTTATTCTACTTGGCAAATAACTCCTAAGAAAATAACTAAGAAATTTTATGTTCCAAGGTGCTCATTGCACTATATTACATATGAAAGCTAAAAGAGAAAAAGTTGTAAACAACCTAAATTCTAAAAACAAGAGGAATGGTTAAATACTGAACTATTTAACCATTAAAAGTTAGAGCATTGGAAATGTACAACAGTGCTTATAATGCAATGTAAATATTTAACAAAACAAAATTATGTATGCTGTATTATTGTAATGATGGAAACAACTTAAAAACTCTAAAAGAAATAAAGATTAAAGTAACTGCTTCAGAACATTAACAGTGGTTTTACCGAGGGGGGAAGACGACACAGTAGGTATTTCCTGTTTTTCCTCCACTTCCCAAATTTGTATCATGACATGTATTATTTCTATAATAGAAAAATAAGCATTAAAATTTAACTTTTAATTCTGAGCAGTACATGGGTGTTTGTTAATTTGTATTTTGGGTTTTTTTCTTTCAAATTAATTTTATGAAGACAATTGGACACTCATCATTGGCCATTTCTTCAAATTTCATTAGTCCAGTGTTTCTCAAAGTATATTTCATGGAAGACTGGTTCAACAGTATATTAATTGGTATTACACAAAGAAAGGTTCTATTGTTGAGAAAGTTTGGGAAACGCTAAATTTAACAACTTTATTTACTTCAAGGCTTTTTCTGAGCCTTTAATATGATGTGTTGTAATACTCTATTTTTTAAGTATATTTTATTGATTATGCTATTACAGTTTTCCCAGTTTCCCCCCCTTTATCCTACTCCACCCTGCATCCCCAAACCCTCCAGCATCCCCCCACCTTAGTTCATGTCCATGGGTTGTACATGTAAGTTCTTTGATTTCTCTGTTTCCTATACCATTTTTAATCTCTCCCCATCTATTTTATGCCTACCAGTTACACTTCTTCCCTCTACATTTCCCCCCATTCCTCCCTTCCCCTGCCCCACTGAAATCCCTCGTGTCATGTCCATTTCTCTGATTCTGTTCCTATTTTGGTTGTTTGCTTAGTTTTTGTTTTCGTTGTTGTCTTTTGTTGATAGTTGTGAGTTTGTTGTCACTTTACTGTTCATATTCTTTATCTTTTTCTCAGATAAGTCCTTTTAACATTTCATATAATAAGGGCTTGGTGATGATGAACTCCTTGAACTTGACCTTATCTGGGAAGCACTTTATCTGCCCTTCCATTCTAAATGATAGCTTTGCTGGATAGAGTCATCTTGGATGTAGGTCCTTGCCTTTCATGACTTGGAGTACTTCTTTCCAGCCCCTTCTTGCCTGTAAGGTTTCTTTTGAGAAATCAGCTGATAGTCTTATGGGCACTCCTTTGTAGGTAACTCTCCTTTTCTCTTGCTGCTTTTAAGATTCTCTCCTTATCTTTAACCCTTTCGGTACGAGCGCTCTTTCTGCCGCAACACTCCCGCTGTACAAGGTGCCGCGCCGAAAACGCGCACATAAGCACATGGTCAGTCCTCCTTTGTGTGAAGACTTTCCTAACCTTATATAAGATATATGCTTAATAAAACAATGCTTTTTTCCAAGTGTTGTTTGTAACTTTAATATTAAGAGATAGTTATATAAAATTCTATCAATTATATAAGTAAAATTTATGAAAATTATATACAGATGGATGCCGGATATATCCAGCGCTCGTCCACACAGGTCATCAGATGGGCGCCGGATATATCCGGCACCCATACCGAAAGGGTTAATCTTGAGTAATGTAATTATGATGTGCCTTGGTGTGTTCCTCTTTGGGTCCAACTTCTTTGGGACTCTCTGGGCTTCCTGGACTTCCTGGAAGTCTATTTCCTTCACCAGATTGGGTAAGTTTTCCTTCACTATTTGTTCAAATAAGTTTTCAATTTCTTGCTGTTGTTGTTCTCCTTCTGGCACCCCTATTATTCGGATATTGGAGCATTTCAGGTTGTCCCAGAGGCTTGTAAGAGTCCCTTCACTTTTTCAAGTTCTTGTTTCTTCATTTTCTTCTGGATGAATATTTTTTTTTTCCTTGTGTTCCAAATCGTTGATTTGAGTCCTGGTTTCCTTCCTGTCACTGTTGGTTCCCTGAACATTCTACTTTATTTCACTTTGGGTATCCTTCATTTGTTTTTTTATTTTCGACCAAGCTCAATCAGTTCTGTGAGCATTTTGATCACCAGGGCTTTAAATTCTCCATCAGATAGGTTGGCGATCTCTTCCTCGCTTAGTTCTCTTTCTGAGGCTTTGCTGTGTTCTTTCATTTGGGCCATATTTCTTTGTCTTGGCACACCAGTCTGGTTGTTCTGGTTGAATGTTTCTTTAATTCCTTGGTTGTAGGAATTCCATGCAGTTTGATTTTCTGGCGCTTTTGGTTGTTTACTGATTTTAGATTGGTTGTTATCCTCCTTCTGGTTGTGTGAGGAAGCGAAGGGTTTCTACCTACCAAAGTAGGTGTAACCTTGGTATATCAGGACGACACTCTAAGCAACTGAGCAGCCTGGCCAGAGCTATATGTGTCTTGTATATTCATAAAGTTCTTTGTCATCTTATGTTCTAAGTTCTGCTCTAAAATTCTATACAAGGTATTTGGAGCTGCCTGGTATTAATCTTGTTTTGACAAATTTTGGACACACTAAAAACAAAAGCCTCCCTACTTGTGGCAGTTATAAAAAACTGCTATGTTGAAAGATTTTTTTGATGTATCTGAGCCTGTCTGCTAGACAGGATAGTCTTTTATCCCCATCATACTTATATTCTAGTGTATAGTGCACAGATTGCTGAGTCTTTGTGGCAGTAAAAGCAATGTGCTACTTTAAGGCTTTCAGAACACTTAGAGACTCTCATGCTTACTATATTCCTGTGAGATTATATTATTTTAACATTAATTGTTCTTAGGAGATAACCCACGGTGTGGCCAGGTGTGGCTCAGTGGACTGAGCACAGGCCTGCAAATAGAAAGTTTGCTGGTTTGATTCATGGCCAGGGTTGTGGGCCAGGTCCCCTGTTAGGGGTGAGTAAGAGGCAACCTCTCTCTCACACACTGATGTTTCTCTCCCTCTCTCTCCTTCCCTTGCCCTCTCTCTAAAAGTAAATACAGATAAAATCTTTAAAAAAAAAAAAGAAAGAAAAAACTTGCGGGGAAAAAATATATGTATTAAAGCAAAAATGTTAACAAGATATGCCACTAGTAAAATTAAAATGACGCTCCTGGAATCACAAAACTTTGTCTTTTGTAGTCTATTAACCCCCCACGCATTACCTAGTATAGACCAAGGATCTGGGTAATATGGTTTATTTAGAATTTTTGAAGTTTACCTAAATGCAAACAAGAATAAAATTTACTGTTGCTTAACCGATGAAGGAGTCCTGGTGCCCTCTATGTCTACTCAACAGTTTCCTACTGAAGCCTGGGGCACTTGGCCTGCCACTGGAGACTGGTCTACAGCCCCCACTGCTCAGGCCACTGAATAGGTAGGAACAACCACCAAGTGGTCCTAAACTGTTCAACAGACATTTAAACAGGAATTGGAAATAAGGATGGTGAAAAATAATGTTTCTTAAAAAAAAAAAAAAAATTTTAGCCCTGACTCCTGTCTCAGTGGCTTGGGTGTTGTTCCACAAACCAAAAAGTCACTGGTTGATTCCCAGTCAAGGCACATGCCTGGGTTGCAGGCCAGGTCCCCAGCTGGAGGTGTACAAGAGGCAACCAATTGTTGTCTCTCTCTTTCCCTTACCCTCTCTTTAAAAATAAATAAATACAATGTAAAAAATAAACCTTTCAGGCTCTGGCCAGGTGGCTCAGTTTATTGGAGCGTTGTCCTGTGTGCACCTAAAAGGCAGGTTTGATCCCAGGTCAGGGCACATACCTAGATTTCAGGTTTGATCCCCAGTTGGAGTGCATAGGGGAGGCAACCAGTCGATGTTTCTCTTTACCTACCTCTCTTCCCAGCTGAGTCTAGTGCCAAGAAGATCAGTCTCTACAATTTCTGGCTGCGAAAACCAGCAGGGATTGAGTTGATGGAGGAGACGGCTGGAGCCCTAAGTCTTCTTGGGGAACTCACACACAGACTCACACACTCAAACTCGCTCTCTCCGAGCTCCAGCACCAGGGTGACAGCTTGAAGAACACCATTGGTATATAGGGAGAGACTGAAGTGTCTCGCATCGGGTCAAGCAGAGACCATTGTCCCTTTACTGAGCCCTCTTCCCCACAAAGCTGGTAGTCAGTCTCATGCCATATCTGGAACTCCATCAACCTGGCTAACATTGTGACCCACCTTGGAGATCCACAGAGCCTCTATACCAACCAAATTACAGGCCCACTCAAGCTGCTTTTCCATATGATTGGCTGGTCTTGGTTCCTAAATCCTAACAAGCAAGCAACAGCTGGCTTCAGAACCCTATTAGCAGCCAGATTAGAGTTACAGCTTGACTTCAACTGGGTATCTCCAAACCCAGCACAGGTAGCAGCCATCTTGGATTGCTTTACATCTCAGGCAAAACACAGGTGGGGGCTGACCCTGGCCTGAACCACCCAAGAAATCCCAGGGCCAGCACACCCAGTGGACAGCTACAGACCACATTAGAGCACAGCCACCCTGCCCCTCCACAGCTGATCCTCCACAGATGACAGAGGTTAGTGGTCATAGCCAGTCTTTGTAGCTGACTGGCATGGGTAAATCCCTCCTACTGATCTGCCAACAGCAGTCAAGTCTCAACTACAAGAAAGGGTGTACTCAGCCCACACAGAGGGTGCACCTTGAGTATCCTGCTTGGGTGATAGGGGAGGCTGTGCCACTGGACCCTACAGGACACCTACTACATTAGGCACACTACCAAGACATAGAGTAAAAGCAGCTCTACCTAATACATAGAAACAAACAGGGAGACTGCCAAAACGAGGACACAAAGAAATGACCCAAATAAAAGAACAAATCAAAACTCCAGAAAAAGAGCTAAATGAAATGGAGATAAGCAATCTATCAGATGCATAGTTCAAAACACTTTATAAGGCTGCTCGAGGAACTTAGTGAGGTCCTTAGCAGCATAAAAAAGGTCTAGTCAGACATGAAGGATACACTAATTGAAATAAAGAACAATTTACAGGGAAGCAACAATAGAGTGAATGAAGCTGAGAATCAAATCAATGACTTGGAACATAAGGAACAAAAAAACATGCAGAACAACAAGAAGAAAAAGAATAAAAAAAAAATGAGGATAATATAAACAGCCTCTGGGACAGCTTTAAGAGGTCCAACATTTGCCTCATAGGGGTGCCAGAAGAAGAGAAAGAGCAAGAAATTGGAAATCTATTTGAAAAAACAGTGACAGAAAACTTCCCTAATTTAGTGAAGGAAATAGACATGCAAGTCCAGGAAGTGCAGGGAGTGGGAATTATGATGGATGCAAAGAGGCCCACTCCAAGACACATCATTATTAAAAGACCAAAGGTTAAAGATAGACCCCTAAAAGCAAGAAAAAAGAAATTAGTTACCAGAAGGTTGCCAGATGGGAGTGGGGAGGTAGAGAATGGGTAAAGAGGTGAGGGGGTTAAGAAGTACAAGGAGGTAGTTATAGAATAGCCATGAGGATGTAAAGTACAATATAGGAAATGGAGTAGCCAAAGAACTTATACACATCACCCGTGGGCATGAACAATGGTGGGGGGATTGCCTGAGAGAGTAGGGGGTGCTGGTGGTGGAGGGCAAAGGGGAAACAAATCAGGACAACTGTAATAGCATAATCAATAAAATATAATTTTAAACAACTCTGGTTAAATTAAGAAAAAAGATATTTATATCAATCAGAGAAGCACAACCACTGTGAATGGTGAAGAATAGATCTTACACAATTGGGGGCATCTAAGCAGTGCTGGTGTCTGCATCTGGTACAGAGCTGAAGCCACTATGAGTTGGCCTATCCAACAATAAGGAAAGAGTGCTGAGTGTGAATAAGAACAGGACAAGCTGGAACCTAAAAGGACAACTGGAATTTTTGAGGAAGAACTGGAAACCCCATGTGTTTCTCACTGAGTTCAGTGGTTGTCATGGTGTTGCACGTGTGCATGGCCCAAGAATCATAAAAGTTGAAAGAAGCTAAAGGAACTTCAGGCCCTGGTACTTCTCCACACCAATAAGGGCGGCTTGCAGATCAGTGGCCATAATGCCTGATGCCCTTCACCTTCCAAATTACATACACATTCCTCTTGTGCTCAGCACTAATGAAGAACCATACTGGGAAATAAATTCTGCTAAATATAAATTCCAGTTTAGCTAATTTGACATAGCACAAAGCCCCCACAGTCCTTGACATGTCAACTTGGTATCTGTGCATGCTTTTCCTTTAACTTGGAAATAAAGGTGATAGCAAAGTGTGGTTCCAGCAAAGATGATCAGCTAACCTTCATAAACTTAAAACAAGCAAATTTACTCCTAACTGAATTACACATTCTCTTGTTGATATCCTGTAACTTACTATTAACATAAATTGAGTTGAATGGTAGGGGAATCAGAAAGTAGAGGAAAAGGTTGTTTAATATGCACAAATATATTCAAATCAAAAGAAATTGCTCTTCCAACCTTGTTTCTTCAACCTAATCACATGGTCATGGCTGTTTATATATTACTGCCTTAATCCACTACCCATTCCTTATTCCCCTGGCCTCAGGGAGCACCTTTTGCTGTTCGTGACTTCATATCTGTTGAGGTGACCCAAACCTTCATTCCTGAGAGGTTTGGACCTTTAGCAGTCCTGCCTGTGCTGGGTAGTTGTAGTTTGCTGGTGACTTTAGTCAATGGGTAGGGGAGTGCTATGAAATGTCCCAGGGTATGTCCTGCATTCTGAGTATACTCCCTACCTGTTTGTAGAGTAGCAATGCAATTTCCCCTTGATAGCTAGGATCAGTCACCTGAGCTACTACATTAATTCCCTTCTTTGATTTGCAAACATGAAAAGCTAAATATGGCCAGCTGCAGTCTCAACCCCTAATTCAATGGATCAATTAACATGTGCCCCTATTACCAATGCAAACAGTAATTAATATTTTTTTAAATAATCAGATCAGAGAACTAAATCTAAATAATCCAGAACAATACAGCCAATCCATCCATAAGATTCCATTCCATTTCTGCTTGACAAACCACACCCAACCACACTGACAACTATAGCAGTCATTGATTTCTCCTCATGAATCCACAATTTTGGTAGTTTGTCAGGAATGGCTCATCTCTGCCCCATGCACTCAGCTAGGACAGCTTGTCTGGGAACTGGGGATCTACGATTTAAATTTTATTTTTTTATTTTTTCCATCACCATTTATCCCCCCCCCACCCCCGTACCCTCTTCCACCTCCACCCACACCCCTTGGGGATCCACCTTCAAGATATTTCACTCATGGTTGGCAAGTTGTTGCTAGTTGTCATATGGGAAACCACTCAGGGTTGTGGGCCAAGGGTCTCCATTCTGTTCCACCTTATCTTCAACATGGGCTGCTTGGGCTTCCTCACAGCTGGTGGTCTGGGTTCCCAGAGTATGTGTCTGATGTAAATCGGGCAGAAATTGCCTGGTCTTTTCTAACTGAGACTAGGAAGCTACACAGTATCACTTACACCACACTCTGTCCTGGAAGCAGTTTCCACTCACCCAGATTTAAGGGTAGGGAATTACTCTACTTTTTGATGAGGAGGAGGTTTCTAGGAGAGCATGTGGGATGGGATATATTGTTCAAGCCATCTTTGGAAAATATAATCTGCTACAATGTGCTACTTTAAAAATCAGGAATCAGCACTGGCCAGGTAGCTCAGACGGTTGGAGCATTGTCCTTATACGCCAAGGTTGTAGGTTCCATCCCCCATCAGAGCATATACAAGAATCAACCAATGAATGCATAAATAAATGGCACAACAAATCAATGTCTCTCTGTCTCTCTCCCTCTTACTCCTCTTCTCTCTCTCTCAAATCAATCAATCAATAAATTAAAAACCAGGAATCAAAAAATTGCAAGTAAAAGGATCAAAAATATACATAACAACACAGCAAAAAGTACTTCCAGAGACAAAGCAGGACATTTCATATTGATTTAACCAATAAGATTTAACAGTTCCAAATTTGTATGTATATAATACACAAGGTCTGTCCAAAAAGTATCCAGCCATGTACTATGAAAAATAGAGACATTTATTGAAGAAGATACAAGATACAAGAAACATTGTACATAAGGCAATGATGCCTCAGCCCCCTTCAAAATAGGCACCTTGGGACTTCACACAGTTCTCCCAGTCGCCATTAGCTGCCCCATCGTAGTTTCCTGAATCTCATCAATGGTCTGAAATCTCTTCCCTTTCAAAGGTGATTTAGTTTGGGGAAAAGTCAGAAGTCACAGGGCACCAAATCTGGGCTGTAGGGGGGCCAAGTCACCTGGGTGATTTGATGTTTTGCAAAAAAACTCTGCATGAGTGGTCAGATTGTCATGATGAAGCTGCCAATCACCAGTTGCCCATAGCTGCAGGCTTCTGAATCATCCATATAGTTTCTGCAGAGGAATGTTCAAGCTTAATGCAAAGTTTGGTGCAGATTCGTTGCTCTACTCGCTCAGTCGTTTTGAATGTGACAGCCACACAGTACACATGCTCACTCAATGGTGTCTACCATCCCCACTGACTAGTACAATGAAGTCATCATTGTTCACACATGCACATTCCAGTCCACTCTCCTTGGTTGCCAGGTTACATCCATGTCACACAAACCATTCTTGTTATGTTAACAATGGCTGGACTTTTTTTGGACAGACCTCATATACTCAAAATAATGTAATGTAAATTGTCCACACTGAAAGGAGAACATATACAAATCTACATTCAAAATGGGAAATTTTGAACACATATCTCAGTAAATGATAGACCAGGCAGGCAAAATCAGTAAGGATACACAAAATGTAAATTTGACAAACCAATTTGCCCTGTTAGGCACTTCACCTGCAATAGCAAAATATATATATTTTTTTCAAGTGCATACAGAACATTTATAAAACTGACCACATGCTGAGCCATAAAGCAGCTCTCATCTCACTGAATTTAAAAGAATTGAAATCATATATAGTCTCTAATCACAAATTTAAACTAAAAATCGGTCACAGCAACATCTATAAACTGGTAAACCAAATGTATGCCTTCAGTCTGATCTCTTGATGTATATGTCATATTACTTGAATTTTCAGATATTTCAACCATACCACGTCTAAACTGCGTTCTCACTATTTCCCCAAACTTCTTCCTCTGCCAGCCTTTCTATCTTAGTAAAGGGCATCTCCAAACACCCAGTTTCTTAGGGCAGCAAACTGAAAGTCATCCTGGGCATTCCTTCTCCCTAACCCCCTTCACCCTACCTTCAAAATACACCCACTCTCTTCTCTCCCCCTCCACTGCCAACTCTTGTTCATATAACTGTCACTTCTCTCCTAGAAGATTGTGTTAGCCTCCTACTTTAACTTGTGCAATTCATTCTCCAAAGAACCACCAATCAACATTCAAAAAATATAAATTGTCAACGGGTACAAACTTCCAGTTATAATTTGAATAATTTCTGGGGATCTAATATCCAATGTGGTAAACTGTAGTTAATAATATTTTGTTACATGCTTGAAAATTGCTGAGGAAGTAGCTCTTAATTGTTTTCACAACACAAATAAAATGTAATTATGTGGGATGATAGATGTGTTAGCTAACCTAATTGAGGTCCTCATTTCACTATATACACGTATCAAATCATCACATTGTATACCTTAAACTTACACAATCTTATATGTCAATTATATCTTAATACAGCTGGGGGAAAATAAATAAAAAGTAAATATTGTAACTGGAGGATCAAATCACACCCCACCACCCCTATTCAATCCTTCATTCATTTCACATTGAATTCAATATATATCTAAACTCCTTGAACCTGCAGAGCCCTGAATGACATGGTACATCTCTCTAGCTCATTTCCTGTTAGTACAGCCCCGTGGCTTCATTTGAGTGCCCTGGCACACCAAACTGCTTTGTATTCAGGGTCTTCGGCGTACTCACCATTTCCTCTGCCTGGAATGCAGCCTCCCATCCTCACCTCGACACACACTTTGTGTAACTTGTACAAGCCCTAGTCTCAGTTTAAATCTCCTTAGAGAGGCCTTCCCCTACCATCCCATTTAAATCAGGTCTCCACTATATAATCTCTCATTATCACCCGGCATTCTCTCCCTGTGAGCACGCATTGTGATTTCATGTGACGTAATTATAAGTTGTTTGTTTAATATTTGTCTGTCCTCCTGGGCTGTAAGCTCCACGAGGACAAGAACTGTTTCTACATCGCTTGGCACTTGGTACACGAAAAGCTTTCAATAAGTATTTGTCGAGTGAATGAGTGGATAATAGAATGTCTAATTAAAATTAAAGCAAGCCTACTAAAAGCAGGCTATAGGACTAGAAGAAAATAGTCTCTGCTGCTGCTACTATTATCTTTTGGTATGGTCTTCACGTCAGTACTGCTTGTGAGCTATCTCAGGGCCAAATGTTTTGCCTTTTCTCAGCCTAATAATAACTACTATCAGTTGAATTACAGACTTTTCAATATTAAAAACATGTTTAGAGCTAGAAGTAGCCTTATGGGTGAAAAACGGAGAAGTTGTGACCTGTTAAATTTATATAGTGTGTGAATGATACACCAGCTCTCGTAATAATGGCTACATCAGTGATTTTTTTTCACTAGGAG
>VMDR010018089.1:0-19492 GCA_007922815.1 Macrotus californicus | reverse complement strand
AGCTTTGAATCTGGCCTCAAAGGTATCGATTCTTTCTTCAATATCACATTGTTTTAAAAATATTTTAAAAATTTCTCTGAGGCAAACTTTAGTATTTCACAATTAATAATAAAGAACTTGTTGAATTTAACCCTTCTGGTAACTGTAAGAATTCTCACAGAGTGGTGTCTGAGGACAGCATTACAACAAGGTCATATACATCATATATAAAATTGATTATTAGTGAAGATCTCTGAACATATGCCTGTGTATAAGATTTCTTGATAACAACTTTATTTTTCTATGCATAAATATAAATGCTTTTTAGCAAAGACCATAATGGAAATTCTAAAGCTTTAAGTTGCTTAGAAAATTTCAGGATGGCTGCTTTTTCCAGTTCTTTCCAGAAACTGCCAGTGAGCATGATTTATCCTTAAATATCCAAGGGAATTTAGAAAAGGTCTCCAGGGTTGGACAGCAACATGACAAAAATAACATGTTATATAAACATATTCAGTCAGTTGCTGCTTTAGTCTTGAAAAATTAAGGTGCCTTAAGAGCACACTAACAGCCAATTAGATGTGGATGAGAAAAAGAAGGCAAGGCAGGTTAAGGAAAGACAATGAAGCCAGAAATGAAGCCTGGTTTTTCTCCACCTCCATTTTTGTGTCAGGAATAGTAATAGGTTTCTGAGAGGAGTACACGAGATAACTTAAGTAAAGCCCTTAGCATGGGGGTAGAGCACTACTATCTCATAAATGTTCAACACATGGTAGCGTTAAAAATTCCTTGCTCTGGGTGACCAAAATTGTCTGGGTGACAATCGTAACAAGAGAGACCATCAACTGCAAAGTACACAGTGGCTGTGAATTCAAACCCCACCAGTGGCTTGAAAGAACTAACTTCCATTTATAATTATCTTCACCATAACCCTCTGAGATGAATGCCATTACTTCCATTTTAAAGATGAGGATAAGTGGGAGGTTAAGAAAGTGTTCAAGGTCACACAAATGCCAAGTAGCAAAACTGGCCCGTGTCCCTCTTCAAGTCTGATCTCTTTTTGCTTATGTATTCCCAGGGTGACATGTCCTTATAATTGTCTTATTCACTTACTTTTAGCCCAGATAGATATGCTTCCTAACACATTCACATTTTGATTACTAAAGGAATTAGTCTTCTTAACTTTTCCATTTTAAGTTAGGACATCTAGTAACTAGGATGTTTTCCATTTGGGAGACTGGTTGTATTTCCATGGCCCTGCACAGTATGTTCTCACAATCCTGGGCACCCAGCCAAGGACTCTCACTCTAACTGACAGATAAGGAAACTGAGGCACAAAACAATTAAAATGAGCCAGACATTCTCAAGGTCCCAAGTGAATCGGTGGAAAAGCTGAAATTAGAACTCTAACTTCCTGATTCCCAGGCATAGGTCCAGCCCTGTGCTTCACACGATTTCCCTAGGAACTTACATCTCTTTCCTGATGTCCCTTCTCTGCCTACTCCATTCATATCTCTAGGTTTCCTGTAAGTCTCTCACTACCTTCTAAGAGACATTGACTTGTAAGGTATCTTTGTGTGAGGTTGGGAGAATGTCCTTTTCACAACATGAGCACAGACATTTCTGTACATCTATCCAGGGTGAAGAAAACTGGAGGAAAATTTAAACTAAAATATCCTCATTGTACCTTTTTATATATATTGATAAGGCATTGAATCCTAAAAGTTCTGCTAGTAATCAGTCATTCCATTTAAGGGAAGTTCAAAATTCCACATCAATCAAAGTACAGTTGCTTCAGCAGATTCATAGATATTTCAAACTGAAATGGAGTCTCATTTTGAGACAGAAAAATTGATGGCCAAAGTTGTCAGATGGCTGCATCAAGGTTACCTTCCCATTTAAGGGCAGACTCAGGATTGGAATTCAGGCTTAGAAACTGTCCTGGGCTCTTCCTCTACTGCATCAGCTACCACCGCATATCTTCAATGAGTCTGGCTGCTACATTCCACAGCCAATGCAAAAGGCATCTAGGCGTGCTTGAATCTGTGAACATTATCTTGCTCTCAAGAGGTCCTGCAGGTCTATTGTTGAGTGAATGGTGGTGTCTCTCTCTGACAATGACCAATGTGCTCATGGTTCCCATGCATCACTGGTTTGATTTATTCCTCATCAAAACTATCACTCGGAAGTTCTATTTGCTCAGGGACTCACTCTTATACCTTACAGGAAGGCAGGTCTGACCTGGAGCAGAACTTTACCTGCTCACGAATATTTGGAGCAGAACAGGAATTAGAGATTTGCTTTTAAAAAAACAAAAAACAAAAACACAAGAAGCGCATGTGTCATTTAATTTCACGAGGGATCCCTCAGATGAAATTGAGCTACTGCTCCAAGAACTGACTTTCTGTTCTGTAGCCTATGGTACAAGTTGTACTTCTGGCAAGAATCATTTTGTAGATCTCAAGATCAAAGGCATAAATGTGATTTAGTGGTATGTCTGTGTTTAATAGATGCTTTACAAGAAGTTAACAGTTTATATTACTAGATTTTTATAAATGGCACGAAATACCTTTGTGCAACAGGAACCTATGATGCTACAATTTCAGAAACATAAGTTAACAATCTTGCAGCAGACGTCAGGAAAAACTATCTGTCTTGTTGTGTTTTGACAAGACTGGGCTAATGCAGTAAGCCTCAGAAGATTTCATCTTGTTAAATATATCTGATGGCAATAGTTAAAAAATATTTTATATGTACACAAGATTAAAGAAAAATCATGGGGTCATTTTTGTGTCTCAAAATCTGGATACTTTATTTCTGAATAAGGAATTTTCAAGAAGAAACCTTTAAGTACATCGAGGATTTCATAAGCAATGATGCTTGCATATTATGTTTCTATGGGAAATTATCTTTTAAACTTAGTTAGAAAGTGATTGTGTTGGATATATAGGACACATAAATAACAACACACAAGATGTTTATAGAAGTCTTGTGTGTTGCCTGCCCAACATCTACAGTTCTACTTCTCTGCCAACAGGATCTTCATTATCAGGTAACAGCAACAATTCTCTGATCTCAGAGATAAGTCATAGCTGGTTTATATTGCCATGGTAATGTTAGTCTCCTTGGTGAATGATTGTTTTATGGTAGGCATGTGATCCAGTTCTGGCCAATGAGATCTAAGTGGAAATCTGTTGGGCAGGACCTCAAAGAAAGCTTTATCTTTCTTCTGCAAGGAGACAGAAGCATATAGTGGGGCTCTTTGCCTCTTTCATTCTGCTGAGAATATGATATGTAGCCTTAATGTAAGGAAGCCATCTTGTGACCATGAGGTGACATGCTTTATTAAAAGGTAAAAAGAATAAAAGGTGCTACTTTTACCATTATCAAGCTGTAAAAACAATGCCAATAGCTGTTCATTTCTAGACTTTTCCTGATGTGACATATACATACTTATTTTTAAGCCAGAGCTACTTAGATTTTTAGTTACCTATAGCAGAAAGCATTCCTAAGGGGTGCAGTAACTATTTTCTGTTGGTTGGCATAGAAAGTGTACATCTGAGTTCCAGCCAAGATGAAGGCATAGGTAGAAACTCTTTGCTTCCTCACACAACCAAAATGAGGATAACAACCAATCTAAAAACAATAAAAAACCAGAAGTGCCAGAAAATCAAACTGCATGAAACTCTGACAAACAAGGAATTAAAGAAACAGTCAACAAGACCAACCAGACCAGTGCCCTAAGACAAAGAAATATGGCCCAAATGAAAGGACAGAGCAAAATTCCAGTAAAAGAGCTAAGTGATGAAGAGATAGCCAATCTATCTGATGGACAGTTCAAAACCATGGTAATCAAGATGCTCACAGAGCTGATTGAGCTTGGTTGCAAAATGAAAGAAAAAATGAAGGATACCCAAAATGAAACAAAGCAAAATATACGGGGAACCAACAGTGAAGGAAAGGAAACCAGGACTCAAATCAATGATTTGGAACAAAAGGAAGAAATAAACATCTAACTGAAGAAACAAGAATTCAGAAAAATGAAGAGAGGCTTAGGAACTTCTGGGACAACTTTAAGTGTTCCAATATCCGAATCATATGGGTGCCAGAAGGAGAACAAGAGCAAGAAGTTAAAAAAACTTATTTAAAATAATAATGAAGGAAAACTTCCCCAATCTGGGGAAGGAAATAGACTTCCAGGGAGTCCAGGAAGCCCAGAGAGTCCCAAAGAAGTTGGACCCAAAGAGGAACACATCAAGGCACAGCATCATTAAGTTACCCAAGACTAAAGATAAGGAGAGACTCTTAAAAGTAGCAAGAGGAAAGGAGACAGTAACCTACAAAGGAGTTCCCATAAGACTATTAGCTGATTTCTCAAAAGAAACCTTGCAGGCAAGAAGGGACTGGAAAGAAATATTTGGAGTCATGAAAGGCAAGGACTACATCCAAGATTACTCTGTCCAGCAAAGCTATCATTTAGAAAGGAAGGGCAGATGAAGTGCTTCTCGATTAGGTCAAGTCAAAGGAGTTCATCATCACCAAGTCCTTATTATATGAAATGTTAAAGGGACTTATCTAAGAAATTGAATAAGATAAAAAACTATGAACAGTAAAATGACAACAAACACAACTATCAACAACTGAACCTAAAAAACAAAACAAAACAATGAAAACAAAAACTAAGCAAACTAGAACAGGAACAGGATCAGAGAAATGGACATCACATGGAGGGTTTTCAGCAGGGAGGGGGAAGGGAAGAAGGGAGGGGGAAAGATACAAAGAATAAGAAGCATAATTGGTAGGTATAAAAGAGATGGGGAGAGGTTAAGAATGATATAAGAAACAGAGAAGTCAAAGAACTTATATGTACAATCCATAGACATGAATTAAAGGAGGGGGAATGGTCGAGGGTTGAGGGGTGCAGGTTGGAGGGGGGATAAAGGGGGAAAATTGGGAAAACTATAATAGCATAATCAATAAAATATACTTAAAATATAAAAAATCAAAAAGGAAATAATAAAAAAAGAAAGTGTACATCTTCTCATTTTGACACCTGAGTTCAATGACTAGCGTGAAATTTAGTCATTGAATTTTCAACACTAGTAGACCAGTGATTTTCAACATTTTTTAAAATCTCATGGCACATATAAACTAATCACTAAAATTCTGTTGCACATCAAAAAATATATTTTTGCTGATCTGACAAAAAATAGTTATAATTTTGATGCATTCACACAAAATGGCTATAGTTGTGCTGGCTGTTGTCATTTTTTTATTTGACAATCTGAGGGAAAAGAGGTCAGTGCCCCTGACTAAATAGTCAAGGATTGCATGTTTTAAAAATTCTTTCAGCACACCAGTGTGCCTCTTGCAGCACATTGGTTGGAAATTGCTAGACTCCTGATTGTAATGCACTATCACAGGGGTCCTCATTTACCAGGGGCTCTCAGCAGGGGCAGTGTGACACAGGATCAACTGTGGTGTGAGTGTGGGGTGCTTATTAAAAATGCAGATTCTTAGGCCCCATTTCGGACTCAGATCTGGGGTAGGGAGTGGGGAATCTTTATGTTTAACAAAATTTCTCCTTTTTGTAATACAAAAGTCAAGAGTATGCCATGCTCCTTTCAATTTAACGACCACTCCTTTGGTCTATGCTGCTGTTCCCCCTTGCTCCCTGGAAGTCCTGGTTGGCTTCCTGCTCCTTTCTGGGAGCTCCTCATATGCTGGATGGCATCTGGGAGTTGGTGGATAAAAAAGGAAATTCTTTTTGAAAAGCTTTTCCCAATTTAAGCCTATAAATATGTATTATTGGAGAAGGATGAATGACTATTATTTATTATGAAAAACATACAAAGTGGCATAGAGATCCTGGTTTATTTTCATGATTCTAAACAAATATAAACAAATGCATGTTTTAAAAAATCAAATAAGCACTTCTATAATCCTGGTTTGTGTACCAAACCCAGGCATTCAGAAAGAGGAATTGGACATTTCAAACTCCCTTCACTGTCCTCACACACATTTCCAACATGTTGAGCAGCCTTTGAAGTCAATGGAATAAATGTGCATGAGTGTGTGGGTGTAGAGAAGGTTGAGAACTAGCACAATGAAATGTTACCAGAACACAGGAACTTTGCTCTAATGCCTTTGTGTTTTGTTAGGGGCAAGGGCAAATGCCCATGTGTTTATTGGGGAAAAGGCTGCAGTGTTCTTACAGCCCTGAATGAAAACAGGTGGCCTGGATTGTGTTTTTAATGCCTGCAATTACTTGGATTCCCAGAGGATCCACATGTAGCCTTGGAAAACATGTAAACCTGGGAGGGAACACTGACATGTTCTTATGCTGCCTTGGGGTAGCAGTTATTAGGCAACTTAACCTTGCACAAGAGGACAGAATTGTCTTTTGAGGATGGAGGGAAAGGGCTGCATTACTAATCAGGGTTTCAAGCTGGAGAGGGTAAAATGTGGGTATTTGCATAGCTCTGTGAATAAGAAGAGACGTTTGGGTGCAGGAGGTGGGGTGTAGTGGGATCTGCAGTCCCTGGCCTGGGCCTCCAGCTGGACTTTGAGTCTTTCCCTTTGGAGCAACCTTCCTCCTGTTGCTTCCCAGACATCACAGAGGCCTTAGAATAATGATATTTTACATTTATAGTGCCCATTCATCTGCTTCTGCTCACAAACTTGTGAGGTTCTAGTTTATCTTCATGATAAGAGGAGGAAGTAGTTTTTTTATTTTTCCCACTAAGGAAATATTCGCTTAACCAATGAACAACTGGACCAAACCAGAAGTTAGGGCAGGTTTGTACTTAATGCTCCCATCTTGGTATCCTCCACAATAAGTAGTATTATGCACACATTAATTAGCAAGTAAATATTTCCTTAATATGTGTAATATTTTAAAGGAGCAATAAGTGTCTGCTGAAAAGCCGTAGGCCTGCATAACATCACACTAATCAGCATATTGTCTCCTATGAATTCTTTGCCTGGTATCACAAGTGTTCTTTGATTAATTAAATTTTGGTATCCCATTTTATCCAAAATGATCTTCTTATTCACCGTAGCTCTATAATATGATGACCATTCTGACCAAAATGAAGTAAAGAGTTGGTTGTCACTGAGGTGACTTGAGCAACATGGAAAGCCTACTAAAGAGGGGGAAATTCAAATAAGATTTCCCTTTACAGAAAAAACATATTTATTAAAGCATGTTTTTGCTTGGTTGGGTTTTGCTCCAATGATCTGAATAATTACAGTTGTGTAGACCTGGCCCCAAAATAGGGGGCACACTGGAGTATGATGAGATAGGGCCTCAAAGAGGAAGCTGGGGTGAGATAGAGGAGCAGCCAGGCTCATCCCTGCAGGGCACTGGCAGAAGAACACCAGTGGGGAGAGGGTATGGTCAGGAGAGTAAATTGTTCTTCGGTTACATTTGTCTCATGTTTTCCTGTGTGTCCCCAGTTCAGAAAAAGAGGCCTGAAGTAATTTGTACTTCAGAATGAATTTGGGTAACTACGTTTTCTTTTTTGGCAGGGGTGCATGTGGATGTGCAGAGCAAGGCAGAACATCATTGTCAATTGTCCTTTATGTGTCATTAATGGATTCCAGGCATCAGTGGGGCAGATAGATTCTGAGGCAGACTTTTACAGAGTTCTCAGAATAACAATTTACATTTAGGTCTATATGCCTCCATGAGTTCACATCACATCCTGTACATGAGGGCCTGGAAGGCAGGTGTCATTTCCTCCATCTCACAGAGCAGGAGACAGCTTCAGGGAGGTTGTAATCAGTGACTGGACCAAACCAGGACTTAGGTCTCTTGGTTCCTCAATTAGTTCTCCTGCCATCACATGGCCCTTTTTGATTCCGCACCTCATTCTGTTTATGCAACCTTGCTCATTCAAACAGTCATGTAGTCATGCTCTCCCTTGCCTGCACCCAAACTTCTCATCCAAACTAATAGAAAATGCCTTCCCTACCTCAGCAAATAAACATTTCCACCAGGAAAGGGTGTATGATCCAAGTAAGAGGATGCTGCTGGCCTTTTTCTGCTGTCAAATGTTGAGTATTATTCTCACTCCCCAGCAACCGAACTTCTTTCTGGCCAGGGTCCTTGGTTTGTTTCACTGACCAGGCTCCCCACTGCCTTCTCATCTCTCCCTGGCTTTTCCTGGCTTACCACACATTGTATCTTCTCCTTATTCCATTCCTTTTGGGCCAGTGGTTCTGAAACATTAATGCACTCAAGCATTTTCTGGGGATGTTTGTTAAAATGAAGATTCCTGGGATTCTGTATAGGGTTCTAAGGGTAGGGTCCAGAAATCTGTACCGCGTCCCCCCATTTTCATTCCGGTGGTCTAAGGGGGACACTTTGAGAAACCAAAGCTGCCTTGAGCTTCATTCTCTGCTAGATGAGAGGCCCTGATGGGCATGAGAGCAGGGTAGTCACTGTGCTGCTTACCACTTTTGCAAAACAATATGAAGACCTGGTGGATGGCATGAGGGCTGGGTTTGAATCCCCGCTCTGCTGTGTTATCTCACAGATACTACTCATCCTCCCTGCCTTAGCTTCTCATCTGTAAAATGCAGGTATAATAGTACCTACTGAATAGGATTCTTCTGTGTATTAAATAACTTTAAAAAAAGTTTATGGCATTGCCTGGGGCAGTGGTCAGTGCTACATCACGAGCTTTGGCCCAGATGCCCCGACCAGAAGTGGGAAAATGTCAGAGATCACTGTAGCAAGCATTGGGAGGATAGAAGAGGTATTTTGGAAAAGGAGAACCTCCTGGCATTCCTGAAATTGTTTCATTGAGGATGCTTATTTTTCATTCTGCCTTTAAGTGAGCAAGATTTAGATCATCTCCAGCAAGTATGTCAGCCTTCTGGAGTTCATTACGAACATGAGGCACAAAGCGACCAAATATGCCCTGGGGGAGAAGATGCCCCACCGACTGAGCACCTGTGTGTGTCCGAGTGTGGCTCCAACACCAACTAGATGGGGTTTTATTTGCTTTGGATTAATTCCCTTTTGTGCTCGATTTTTACTTTCTTTTTGTATGAAGGTAACTCCTAGGTTTCTCCATCTTTTGTTCTTAGAAAGGAGTATGAATTACCCTAGGGTTTGTACTATACTTTGAAAATTTAAGCTAAATTTTTCTATTTTGACAACAAAGATATACATTCCTAGTTTATATCCTGTTATGCATTGAATTGTATCCTCTTCAAAAAGATACGTTGCAGTCCTAATCCCCAGCACCTCAGAATGTGACAGGGTCTTGCAGATATAATTAGAATGAGGTCACATTGGAGTAGGGGGGCCTACCATCCAATGTGGCTGGAGTCCTTATAGGAAGATGGCAATGAAGATACAAAGGGAGAAAGGCATGTAATTGGAGTTATGCAGCTGCAAGCCAAGGAATGCCAAAGATTGCCGGCAAACCACCAGCAACTAGGAAAAAAAAAGGAAAGATTCCCTGCATGTTACAGAGGGGGCATGGTGCTGCTCACACATTGATTTTGGACCTTTAGCGTCCAGAACTGTGAGGCTATAAATTTCTGTTGCTTGTAAGCCACACAATTTCTGTTCCTTTTTAAGGCATACTAGGAAATGAATCCCTTTGAACACATACTAGGAACACATCCCTTTGAAATTGCTAAAAACTATCCTCAATGACACAATGGTATCAGGGTTCCTACTCCTTGAGCAAGTAGCCCACCTTTTCTTATGGAGATCCTAGGCGGGAATAAACGCCACATTTGGTGCACTTGAAACCAGCTGGCCACGAGCCTTCTTCAGGGACCTGGAATCATCTCTCCTGTCCACATGGCTTCACATTTTTATTATCACAAAAAGCACCTAAGTTTCATCATCACAAAAAGTGGATGGCTCAGTACAAAGCAGGCTGCATATCTTTAGATCCGTTTTTAATATTCAGGCTTCTGGTATCAATTTGGTGGCACTTGTTGAGTGTCACCAAACAATTGACATGGAACTGTGAACAGTGCAAAAATAGGCCACACAAGGGCTAGTGATAGGAGCATTGAACCTGAACAGGGAGGAGCAGTACTTTGGGGGCACTTCTGTTGCCATCCTCAAGGAGAAATAACTATAGGCCTTCAAAATGTTGAAAGTTCTCTTCCCAAATAGAAAAGTCCTGTATTGTTTAATACATGGAAATCTTATTTTATCCAAACATGCAAATATAAGGATTCATCTGGAGGCCTCACTTGCTCACAAAATTCTGTGTTTATACTTGGAAGTTTGTTATCCTTTAAACTTCTGGGTGTGTCATGGGACAAATGTGAATGATTACTTCACTAAAGAAAATAAAAGCACTTCCCATTCTATCAAAAACACAAGAAATGGGATGGTCTTCACCATTTTCAGTCTACCAATTGGTCCTCATAAACATTTGTTTATACCAGAGCTTTTTGAACACTATTAACTTTTTTTGCAGTTTCTATAGTTCACTTCCTGATGACAGATGTGGTTTCCTACCATTCACTTAGGTCACAGTAGGGTTGCTAGTAGCTTTCATCTTACCTCACTGTTGCACTACTTTTCCCTTCAGTGCTTTGAGTCTGTTTATTAAACAGATAGAAATGAATGACATAAATCTCTGAAGGTTTGAAAATTGGTTGGCAAGTGAGGAAGAGGATCTATACCAATGCCCTTGTAAGGTCCAGCAGGGATAATCACAGATCATTACATGGCTCTTGAGACACGGCCCCTGACCTCTACCACAGGGTTTCTGCTTTGGGCACTATTGGCATTTTGTCACTGGGGAAGTTGCTGTCCTGTGCACTGCAGCAGTCCTGTCCTCTATTCACTAGATGCCAGTAGTACCCCACCAGATTTCCTCCGGATATTGCCAAATGTTCCCTCGGAGGGACAGGATGGGGGATAATCCCGGGTTAGAAACCCCTGCTCTAGAAAAGCAGAATATGATATAATAAGACAGAACCTGAAATTTAGAAATATTTATAACCTAGAAAGCTTGCTTGTTTATTGCAGAATTTTGTTTTATTTTACTTAATTTTTAGTATTTGACCTTGTAAGTTCATTCACTCATTATTTATGAAGCACCTGCTTTTTGAGGATGGAATAAGTGAAATGAAAAAACAGAGCCAGGACAGGGTTGTTGAGCTGGCTACATGTCACTGAAAAGGGGACAGTGCAAATAAAATAGAGACAGCCTCTGGCTGCCGAAGCTCACTCGGGAATCATTATGAGGTGGGGGGGCAGTCCTTCCATGGTTCACTCCCTCACTTTTAAGCTAATAGAGGAAGTTACTTATTTGCACCTTCCCAAATCACTAGCCTCTTAAATTTAGGCTGGAATCTCGAATAACTTCTCCCAGGACAATGGGCCAAGACCTTTCCTGCTTCAGAACCTTCTACTTGCTCTTGGTTTCACTGAGATCACTCCTTCCATCATTCTTTACTTGTCTAACCTGGAGTTTTTGTAATGTCTTAACCTAAATATTCTTTCTTCAAAGACTTTTTTCTGGTCTCTACCCCTTTTCTCACCTGAACTTCTTTTTCATCCAACCTATCACACACATATTTAATGTTGTGATTGTGTGTGTGTGTGTGTGTGATTCTTTTTGGCTACTAGACTGCTCCCTGGAATGTAGTAGATACTAAGTTAATATTTGTTAAATAAATAAATGGATTCGCGAATGCTACCATTTGCTACGTTATATTTCTCTGTCCCATTTACAAGAACCCCAAGCTGATAAAATCTCCTTTAAGAAAAAAAATTCTGAATATGTTATTATTTAGCTAAAGGGTTAGGAATTGCCTGTATTCACTTATTTTAGTAATAGTAATTTGTTACTATTCATAGTAATTTGTTGCATTCACTTATTTTAACCCAGTCACAGTAATTTTGGTAAGAGTGGACAAAAAGGTAGCTAATGACAGGGAAGACTGATTAATTCCATTTTTGCTTATTGTGGAATTGGATTCAAACCTATAGATTTTGACATCGTTTGCTTAGGAAGCTGATGAGTTCCCTAAGAATGTTCAGGTGGTCTGGAATTCAAACAACTTTATATCTACCTTCAGAATCACACAGCTGAGGTGCTATGTGATGGGATTAAGATCATACAGGCCCCTCAATGCTTAACTTTATATGGTCAGAGAAAAACAAACTCTGCGGAGCTAGGTAATGGGAAAATCTATCTCAAAATAATTGTGCTTCTGCCCTGTACTTCTTAGTCATCTGATCCTATTGCTCACAGATGGCCTGTTAAAAGAACTTCAGAAACGTGGCCACAGGAACTAGGTGGATTTGACAACCCCTAGCATTCAGAAACTCCTGAGCATTTCCTGTTTATCTAGTCCTTTTTAAGACCATTGCTGTAACTAAAGTTGCAAGTAATATACACTTTTCTGATACATGAACTAAGAGGAATTGGCTGGTTACAAAAAAAATTACCAAAAGCTTATAAGCAACGTTGGAACTGATTTTCTGATCCATCTTGGAACACAAACAGCCAGTTTGGAGGTAAGGACAATAAAATGGAAGACGGCAGAATTCTGAGCCCAGATGAGAGAGGAAAAGAGCTCCAGCTCTTGATCTTCTCCGGTACCAAATATTTATTTGTGGTATATTTGCAGCCAGCATGCTATCCATTTTTAGCTCAGTATTTCAAAGAGGATTTAATTAAGTCCAACAGCCTGAATATTAAGAATGAGAATGCCAATTGGTAAAGTCTAGGAAGAAGGTCTTTTATAGACTTCCATTCTTTTATGAATACTTGTCGATCAGAATAAAAGATTTTAGAAATGAAGGTGACTTAGAAATCTTTAAGTTCAACTTCTAGATTACTCTCGATGAAAAAACCGCTGTCTAGAGGGTACAGTGACTTTTCCAAGGCCCAAAGTAACCTTCGGTCTCAGAGTCTTCCTCTGCAGCTTAGTTTCCACATCTGCTCTGAGGAGTGACTGGCATTAGTAAAGGCCTTGTCAGTGACTTGGGGTCTTTTCTCTGTGCCAGGCACTTGAGAAATGAAGGACACTTGCTTGTTCCTGGGTCCAGTGACACTTCATGTAGCCACTGGCAACACAGGAATTTTGATGCACCATTAAGGAAAAAACAGGGAAATGTTGTCTGCTCCATTTCTAGCATGCCTGAGCCATGAACCAAAGCAGGAAAGGGGTGTTGATGACATTCTGACACTCCAACCAGCTGAACTTCTGCTCGGGGAATAGCAAGAATGAGAAAAGAAAAGGGAAAAACAGCAAGACTGGATCACACAGTGACATGGGATTTATCTCACATACAAAGTATACCTTACGCTGTTGCTACATCAGAATTCCAGAAAGTGTTTTTTTGTAATGGCACAGAACAGCCACTCTTTGCAGAAAACACACTTTCTCATGAGTTTAAATCACAATAGGGGTTTATACAAGCTGCAAAATTGTGTTAATATGCAATGTGTGGGAGGGAGTGGATGGGCAGGCTTGCCATAACGATAATGTTTCATGCTGACATTTTGGTACATACAATGCATGCATTTTGCAGTGTTCTACTCTCAGATGTTTACCACTTGCATTCTCAACCACTGTTGAGCTGCCACATAAATTCCTCTTTGCACCCAAACAAGCCAGGTATCTTGCAGGAATAGAGGAAAGTGTTCATATATGTGCCTATGCTTAATTAGGAGGCTGTGTGTCTTGTTGTTATATACCAAATTGTAACTAGAGGGAGAAGGAATAGAGAGGTTACACAGACAAGTAAGGGATTTAATACACAACTGTTACAAAAAACCCTCATGAGACACAGACCTGGGATTAACCGCTCATTAACTGGAATTTCTTCTCCCATGTAAATTAACAGTTAAAAACAAACAAACTCAGCCTACATCCCTTCCTCTGTTCCCCTTGTCTGAATGGCGATTATGTCTGGGCAGTATTTTTCTTGTAAGCCTCACAATAACCTGGCAATAGCCATAGCAGTTGTCATTCCATGTTCCCTTCCAACTCTTCTGTCAATCATCCAGACAGAACAGTCCCTCTCCAGCCACACGTGGGGTTTCTCTTCATCCCTTAACTCCTTCCTTTTGCTCTTTCCAGTATCTCTATCTACCTCCCTCATATGATCAAAACAGGAATCCATTTTTTAATGTCTGACCAATAGCAAATTGAAAATCTTGTATATGACATTTCTTTTGATCACACTGTCTTTTTGATTCCATTCGTTATGCTTCCTTTAGAATATCATTACATTATTGAGATGTTTAATGGTCAGGAACAATTGATAGACTTAGTTTGGATCCCCTATTGCCGAAGGGGTATTGAGCGTGGTGGATTCATTTAAGGATGAGTTTACAATAGTGATTTTCACCCTCGAGATTTGATGTCTTACAAACTGTGGGATTATTACAAGGGGCTTCCATACCCATTGTGCTCACCAGTCAGCTTGGTTTTCCACATCACCAGCTCCCACAGAAATGACAACCTTCCCCTGGTATTTTCTTAGTTTTCATGCATTTACCTATTTATTTGCTATTTAATATTTCTATGTTTTATTTCTACACGTAAAACATTATCTTATTTAGTATTGTTCTTTATCTTATTTTTATGGGCTATTTGCAATGCGTCAAAATCACTGACATTATTTTTACCACAGATGCTAACAAGGTCATTGTAATTTGTATCATTTGTAAGTTGAGAGTCCTCTGAACTCATTCATCTCAATTATTGGTAACATATGAATGTCAAAGACTGAGATCCCAGCTGTATCTTCAATGCCAGTCACACCTAAATTTACACTGCACATCATCACCCTCTCTGGTGCCTATCTTAGTTCTACTTGTTCTTAACAGAACCCTGATCCTGATTTTCTGTACTTAGCTTGTTCATAGGTAAATTATTTGGGATAAAACTGACAATGCTTACTTTGATACATATTATCATAAATCCAACTTCCATCATAGGAGATGAGAGAAGGAAAGATGCCTGAAAAAGGAGGCAAAGGTTGCTTCACTTGGCACAGACATTAATAATGAAATGAATGCCTGATCCCCTTTTAGAGGCATTTAAGTATTTTGACTGTTGTTTGTTTTTTTTTTCTGTAGAAGGGATTTTCTGAAATGTATGAGAGACCACTTCTGAGGTACAAAGTAACTTCTATTTTGTTGGAATAGTGGATTAATGGTCAGCACTTCCCAACTTGTAAAATCTCAGAGCTTAATATCTAGAAGTAGCAAAGCCAAAAAGAAGGAAGAAGAGACTCTGGTTCTTAAAGCTGTCGTTCCTTCAGGCGTGGAAGATTTCGGATTTTTTTTTCAGGGATGTCTCCTGACGTAGACATTCCTCTGATGTTTGCCATTGTCTGGGGGCACATGGGGACTAGTCCAACAGGGAGTCATTCTACATCTCTCTTGGCAGGGGAATTCTTATGTGGCTTGAGAACCAACTCTCAGCTTTCATACCTCTGGCCTCAAGAGGCAATGCCAAGCAGCCAGATGGCATCTTTTGTCATCCTGAGAATTTGCCTGCCATGGCTTCAAGATACTTAGGAAATTAGCCTTATCCCCTAGGTCCTGGGATGCCACAAGAGACAGGTATTTGTGTCCTTCTCAAAATGGAGATTAAAACAAAAATATTAATAAATATATACACATATTAGAACATTTTTTCTTTATGTTAGTAAATACAGTGAATCTTTTAAAATTTCTTTATTAATTATTTGGATATGCTTTTTCTTACAAGACTTTAAATGTGGCTTTTATAGAGAAACAAGGTAAAGGAAGACATTCAATAACAAATCTTACTGTCTTTTCATTTAAAGGAAACTTTCAGTTACTTAAATAAGAATTTCAGATTCTGTCAGAGGATTCAATTTGGCATCCAATTTCTAGTGGCAGACTCAGTGGGGGGCCCGGGGTGGGGGCCCTGGGCAGCTTTGAGGGACTCAGGCAAGAAGTGGGAAGAGAAGTAGGGAGACTTGGGGAAAGAGAAGCAGATTACGTAGAAGGCTCTGATATGTGCTAAAATAGAAATAAAAACAATATATGGTAGAAGTCAAGAGAAGAGATGACTGATTCTGATGAGAGTGGTCAGGGAAGGCTGACAGAAGCGTGGATTTCTGAGTGAGCCTTCACAAGTGGCTGGGATTCTGTCCGGTTGGCTCCTGTGCAGCAGGACTCCTGGCGTGCTCCTTGCCACCTGCGGAGTGCTTCCTAAGTATTTGTTGAATGGCCTTTTTGGGAAGCATGTTATCTGAGAATAACTCTCATTTTTAACCTTTATAACTAGAGTAGTAAAGGGGCTTACCCCTAATAGTTTGGTGAAAAATTTCTTTCCCTACTAAAAATTCTGATGCTCTGCTCACCTAATCAAAATAATTGGTGCTGAAATCTAATGAATGTACTTCCATTTCCTTGACATATTTCCTTGACATATTTTGTATGCTCATTTCCAGCTTTATATTATCACTACTAATGATATAGAAAAGCCATGGTTGAGAGAACATTTTAATTGCTCTGAGAGATTAATGATGCCTTGTAAAAAACACTATAAAGTCTGTTCCTTACTTCTGGAATTTGTATTTGAGAACAAATATATAATTAGGGAGGAAGTCTCAGAGAAACTACTTTCAGGATTAAATATGCATTTCTTCCACTAGCATAAAACTAAGGTTTTTCTCAATTGTTTCCTGTTTTTACATGTTGCTTTAGAGGCACAATTGTCTATAGAAATCCAACAGGCAAATTGAGAACCTTAAATGAAGCTGTTAATACCAAGTGCTTGTCAGGACCTGCTTCATTCTCTGACACACCTACATTCAGGCAGGATCAGCAGCACCCCGGGTGCTGTGGCTGACCTAGGCAATCAGGGTGCTTTAAAGATGCAGGTGGTTCAACACAAGCTAGCACTGCAGCTTGTCTGGTTCTGAGAAATGTTTCATTTCTAATCATTGAAACCACATTTCACTTTTTACCCCACTTCTGGCCTTTGGGACTTGACCCTTTCTGCCTTGCTGGAAATTCACCCAGCACCTACATTTCTTGAGGTCTGAGGTTTCACCTTCTTCTTACATGGGTCCTTTACCCCTTCTCCAACCCACTTGCCAGGATCTAGGCCCTGACTTTAGAACTGCAGGCCTATCATTTCCAAAATAGATCACTTCTGGAATTCCTCTTTGCCAAATGCTGCCCATCCACTGTAAGAACACCATCTTGTTTTTCGACACTATGGAGACAGAGAGGCACTGGAGTGCATTGCTGAAGAACCTGGGCCCTGGGAGTCTCACTGTCTGCATTCAAACTCTGACTCTACCACGTCCTACCTATGTAATCCTGAGCAAATGGCTAAGCCTGAGTCTTCTTATCTGCAAAATGAATATGACTGTGGATAATAACAGTAGCACCCTCTTCAAAGGACCATTGGAGGAGTAGGTAATGTGTACCACGGAGCTAGCCTGTAGGAGGTGTTGGAGGTAGTATCCCCTCTCTTGTTTCATTTCTGCCTGCACATTCAGCATCATTTAGTTTGCCTCATTGCACTGAAGTTAGGCCTTTTAATTAGCATAAGCTGTGTCTCATCAGGTCACCTCCTGGTGTAAAAAGACCTTTGTGAGTGGCTGTAGCTTATAAGGGGACAAATGCCTTGGCGGGGCACAAAGGCCCTGATGATCTGGCTCCTGTTTGTGTCCCTTGCTCTGGCCTCACTGACCTGCCATGGGTGCAGAAAACATGCCAAATACCCTCAGGTCTCTGGGCCTTTCTGTTCCTGCTGTTCCTTCTGCTGGACCAAAACAGGACCCCTTTGCTGCTTCCAGTGCCTGCCGAACATGCGTTTGGCTTTGGATACCACTGAGAATCCTCTGCTTTGTGCCCAGTTTTGGCCTATCCCTTACTTACATGATCTCACTCAGATGTGTTTACACATGTGCTTCCCTGATAAACTCTAAACTTCTTGGGGGCAGGAGCAGTGAGTTAATATTCAGTCAATACCCGAGCCTGATCACATCTTAACCATTGCAGCACTGTGCAAAGCAATGGATGTTGGATCCTGGAGTTTGCATGTCCAAGTCCAGTCCAGCACAGAACAGGTGGCAGGACAGGGAAAAAGGGGCCTTGTGGATTTTTCTTTACCTTTGCTTCTTTTCCTCCCAATCTCCTACTTTCTCAAGACTTGCATCCAGAAGTCAGCACCTTGTCCAGTTAATCATTGTAAAAGAGAAAATGTCATTGTATTTGATACTTGCAACATACCCAGTGGAATTTCTAGATGTAATTTATCTTTTTACATAGCTTCTATCAATATCCACTTGTACTGTGATGTCCTTGCTGGGCTCAGGAAAGGTTTATATAGTGGTTGCACCTTTTATAAATTTTACTGTTTATGAGATTAAGCACATATATATATACCATCAAAATGTAATTTGCCTCCACAAAATTAAAATGCCTGGCTTTCAATTAGTTAAACAACTCACAGTGGCTAAGGGGAAGCTTGTTTATTTCTTTAGGAATATATACTTCCTCTGCCATGAAATGATGACCAGTAAGAGACATCTTGTCAAGTTTCAGTAAAGAAAACACGATGTATTTTATATCTGAAACATCAACATGTTCCTGTGAGGGACAGGAAATATGTACTTTGTGCAGGTGTAAGTCTGTTCTACCAGTTAATTCCCTTGGTAGTTGCACAGTACATAGATCATGCAGATTTCCTTTAAGACAAAATTAAAAAATACTTCTTCCACTCTAAGCAATGGTTCATGTGAAAGCATGCCACTTTTTTTCATTTCCTGAACTAATTGAAAAACAGTTTACACAGTTTAATCTTTGGTTGAGTAGCTGACAAAAGGTGTGATGGGAGGGTGTAAGTTTTGCCAACCCTGTGTTGCAGGGAACAAAAGTGAGTTCTGGAGTCCGGTGGATTGGCAGTTAGGAGGTCCTCCAGTTTTAGTGCTGCTTGATGGCTGTGATGAAGGGCAGGAGAGAGGTGACATTGGAGAGTGCAGAGGAAAGAAAAGCACAACATATTTGGAACGTGGAAATTTTGTCCATTTGGCTAAAAAATAGTGTATGTAGGGACTTCCAGTGCATTCCAGGCATAGAAGTCAGTGACAGGTTATTACCAATCTATTTGTGACCATATAACTTTTCTTACAAATGGGAGTATTTCTGAGCATAAAAGGAGGCACTGTTAATAGTTACTCAGGCTGGCCAGTGTCAACTGGTCTATACAGTCTATATGGGACAACTTAGGACATAGGACTTTGCAGTTGTCTGTAAGCCCATGGTCAGTTTGGGAATCCTCTATGGTGTTTCAAAACGTCTGGCATGGTTTTAACTGGCCGACCCTCAAGTATTCTTCTGGCAGGAAGAACATCTGGAGCTACACAGCATGACTCATCTGTTATCTTTGGGTGGAACCATCCAGGATGTATATCTTTAAGCCAACCTTGGGTACAATTACTTCTAAACCTGACTTCACAAATGTAATCATCTAGGGGGCTTTGAAAAGTGCAGATCCATAGGCCTCATCCCTA
>VMDR010018088.1:0-19492 GCA_007922815.1 Macrotus californicus | reverse complement strand
TTTTCCTTGAGGTTTGTTTCTAGTTTCAGTCCCTTGTGGTCAGAGAAAATGCTTGATATGATTTCAATTTTGTTGAATTTGTTGAGGCTTGTTTTGTGACCTATCATGTGGTCTATCTTTGAAAATATTTCATGTGCATTTGAAAAGAATGTGTATTTTGCTTCTTTTGAATGAAAGACTCTCTCTATATATATATCAGTTAAGTCCATTTCATCTAGGGCTTTATTCAATGCCACAATATCTTTGTTGATATTTTGTTTGGAAGATCTATTCATTTTTGACAATGGGGTGTTAAAATTCCCTACTATAATTGTGTTTCTGTCAATATCTTTCTTGAAGTCCTTCAAGATTTTCTTTATATATTTGGTTGCTCCTATGTTGGGTGCATATATATTTACAATGTTTATGTCTTCTTGATGGATTCTTCCCTTGAGTATTATGAAGTGACCTTCTGCATCTCTTCCTATGCCTTTTTTTTTTTAAGTCTATTTTGTCTGATATTAGTATTTGTACCCTGGCTTTTTTTTCCTGTCCATTTGCTCAGAAAATTTGTTTCCAGCTTTTCACATTCAGTCTATATAGGTTTTTGTTCTGAGGTGGGTCTCTTGTAGGCACCATATGTGTGGGTCATGCTTTCTTATCCATTCAGCTATTCTGTGTCTTTTGATTGCAGCATTTAATCCATTTGTGTTTAAGGTTATTATTGATAGGTACTTATTCATTGCCATTTTTTTGTACTTGTGTTCCTCTCTCTCTCACTCTTTTCTTTCCTTTTCTTAAAGCAGTCCCTTTAACATCCCTTGCAGAGTTGTTTTGGTGGAGGTGTATTCTTTTAGACTTCTTTTGTCTGGGAAGCTCCTTATTTGGCCTTCCATCTTAATTGAGAGCCTTGCTGGGTAATGTAGCCTTGGTTGCAGGCCTCTGGTTCTCATTACTTGTAATATTTCTTGCCATTCCCTTCTGGCTTGGAGCATTTCCATTGAGAAGTCAGCTGCTAGTCTTAGTGGAGCTCCCTTGTATGTTACTTCCTGTTTCTCCCTTGCTGCCTTTAAGATTCTCTCTTTGTCTTGGGATTTTGCCATATTAATTATGATGTGTTTTGAAATGGGCATCTTTGGTTTTGTCTTGATTGGGACTCTCTGTGTTTCCTGAATTTGTGTGACTTTTTCTCTCTGTAAATTAGGGAAGTTTTCCATCATTACTTTTTCATACAGGTTTTCTATCCCTTGTTCTTCTCTTTCTGGTATCCCTATTATATGGATATTATTATGTTTCATGTTATCCTGCATTTCCCTTAATCCCTCTTTGTTCTTTCTTAGCCTCTTTTCCTTTTCTTGCTCTTTTTGGGTGTTTTTTTCTACCTTTTCCTCCATCTCACTGATCTCATCCTCTGCTTCATCTAGCCTGCTTTTGATTCTTTCTAGTGTGTCCTTCAATTCAGAAATTGTGTTTTTCATTTCTTCTTGGCCCTTGTTGATAGTTTCTATCTCTTTTTTCACATTGATATAGTTTGCAGTGAGTTCATTGTAGTTTCCCTGTAGTTTTCGGTAATTCTCTGTGAGCTTATTGAGTTTCTTGATAACTACTGCTTTCAACTCAATATCTAATAGTTGACTTGCCTCTATTTCATTTAGCATTTCTTCTGAGGTTTCCTCCTTTCCTTTCATTTGGGGATTGTTTCTTTGTCTCCCCATTGTTTGCGAGACTCGTCTTGTTAGGCTCTGCTTCTTAAATTGATCTGTTCTGACTCCCTGGGTTTCTGGTGTGAACTTCTGTGGTAGAAGACCTGTGAGATTCAGTGATGCAGTCTCCTTGATCTCCTGAGCTTGCTGGTCTTGGTCTGTCATTTATGTTGTCTCTCTTAATGTCTTTGAATTTTGATTGTTGTTGGGTCTTTCTTTGGTGGGTCCTTCCTTCCAGCTGCTTAATGTGACCCTCAGTGCACCACTTCTTATATTCTGTTGTGCAGGTGTGGACAGGTTGTGTTGAGGCTGATTCTTCTGTGTGTACAAGGTTTTGAGGCTTCTCTGTCATTCTTGCTCATTTGTTTGCTCTGGGTAATTTCTCCACTGTTCAGTTGTATTTCCAGATCGGTCCTATATTGAGGTTAGTGTGGCTTCCACTCCCTCCTTCACCTTCTTCCATTGTTATCTTTTGGTGGTTCCTTTGTTGGTGGGTTTCCTCTTCCATCAGGTACACTGGTGTTCACAGCTCCCACCTACTCTTTTTTGTGATCAGTTGGAGGGGGAAGGTAAAATGATTTAAGACAGCAGGAGAGTATTCTATGATATTTAAAGGACCAATTGATAGAGAAGAGATAGGAGATCCTTTGGATATGTATAGTGTTAACTGCTATATTTCACCCAGCTAGCCACTTTTTAGAAAGGGTGGAAAAATATAAGACTCTTCTTAGTGGCAGGAAAGGACTGTGAGGTGGATCTAGAAAACAGTGAGCTTGTGGGAGGTCAGATTATAAGGAAAAGTGAGAGTAAAGGATAGAAAATAGGTGTAGTGTGTGAGAGAATAGAGTTAACCACCGCAGTAATAAAGTTCAGGAAACAGTGAAGTGAGCTAAGATTCAGGAGGGGTGCTGTGTAGTATTTACAATTGTGTGGAACAGCATTTATTTACAATAGTAGTGGAGCAACACTCATATGACAGAATCTATGTGATCTGAATAACAAGAATAGGAAGCACAGGACCTAGAGTAGTGTGCCATTGGAACACAAGTGAAGTGAAAGAAGGAAAATTAAAAATACACTATGAAAGAGAGAACGAGGGAAACCAGACAAACAATGCAATTTAACAAACCAAGTGAAGAAGACTAAACAGAAAGAAGAGAAATACAAAAGTACTAATAAAATAAAAGATGTAAGAGTAATGAAAAAGTAATAATAATAATACAAATATACAATAACTTGCAAGCTCTCTGAAGTAGCAAAGTGAAATTTATCTCACTGTCTCAGTTGTTGGGATGACCCCTCTTTTTGGGTCTAACTCTGGTCTTTTCACAACTTCAGGTTTTATTGTCTCACTTGTGAGAATTTTTAAAAAAGGAGTAAAAAAGGAAAGGAAGAAGGAATTAAAAAAAGAAAGAAGGAAAGAAAGGAAGAAGTGAAGAAAGGAAGAAGGAATTTTAAAAAAAAAAATTTAATTAAAAAAAAAAAAGCCTCCTGCTGGCTTTAAACTGGCAAGTCAGTTCTGCTGGTCGTCCCAGCTGCAGTGGCTGAGGGGGATTGGTTTCACTTTTGTCCCTTCCTGAGCAGTTGCTCAGCCTCCAGCCCAGTTCCTCAGTTCACTGACAGGCCCCCAGTGCCCTTCTGTGCCCAGCCTAAGCCTTCAGTCCACCAGCTGCGCTGTCCTTGAGGTGCACCAATTAGGGGCAACTCACACACCACCTCTCTTTGCTGTCCAAGATTCTAGGGACTCAGAGTCCCTGCAGGGTAGTTCAGCCCCGCCCCCACTGAGTTAAGTCTTTCTGGGTATTGCTGACTCTGAGCCTTGCAGCTCTGCTCTGCAAGGATGTCTCCACCTTCCTCTTAGAGAGCCAGTCAGCCCTGCAAGGCCCTGGGTGCAGGGGACAGGTTGGAGGTGCCTCCGGGCAGTGGGGTCAGGCGCAAATCATCCAGGGGCTGTGGGTTGGGCCTGAGCACTCAGCCTTGCTGCTGGGGTGGGATGGGCAGCCGCCCAGGCTGCAGGATCAGGCGTGTTCTGTCCCCTGGGCTTTGTGTGTAAGCTCACAGCTGGGCAGGAGCCAGGGACAATTCCCCAAACAGCCACTGGGTGCCTCTTTCTTCTCTTTTTCTTTTTGAAAAATTCCTCCTATTCAGGCCTGCCTCTCCAAACAAGTGCCTGGCCTCTCACACAGCCCAGCTCTCCAATTAGACCGGGGACTGACGGGTCTGGGTCCATCATTGCCCAAGTCTTCCCAGCCAGCATCCACAGTCTCAGTGGGTGCACACAGCCCCTGTGTTTGCCACTTCGTCCTTACTGCCCCCTCCCCCTGCAATTTCAAGCATCCAGATTTCTCCTGGTGCCACTCAAACCTTGTTTGGCAGGGGAGGGAGCCATTGACCTGGCTCTCTCTGAAGAATCCTGTGGCAGACCCAGTGGGCACCAGGCCTGAGGCTGCAACCGCCTTGGTCCCCATGCTGGTCCCAGCGGCCTTATTGTCCTGAAGCACTCACCTTACTGTCTGATTTTTCAATGTCCTCTACAATTTTTGGTCTCTAATCTTCATAAATGCTGGGCTGCCATTGGCTGTTCACTCTGTTCCTCAGAAGGTAGGCTAGGTGTTTCACCTGTGTGCGGGGGAAGTGGACTCCACTCCCACCTATCTTGCTGCCATCTTCCTCCTCAGCCTTAGTCATACGTTTTGTATGAGAGTGTTTGGCATCTGCCAAGCTCTGAAGAAAAAAGGCACTTCCTCCCCTTGGCTCAAGAAATCGGGTGTTCCCACGTGAGTCTGAACCTTGCGAGGGTGTCTGGGATCAATTCCCAAGACATGCAGGGGCCTCATAGGGACCTCCAAAACGATTCAAATTAACTTCTGACTCATCTGGGAACGTGCAATATAAAGGTTGGTCATGTAGTGCTTCGAGGCCCCCCTCACAGTTTCAGATGCTTAGGGGAGAAACCGAAAATCATAAGTGGGTTTAGGGTACCCAGAATATCTGGCAGCCCTCCCTGACTGTCTTCCACCAACAGCACATTTTTAACCCACCACACTACATCCTCCCATAGCTAGCTAGCTAGTGTTCAGCACAGACGGCAGAGTCCAAAAAGACAGAAACTGAAAGTAAAAAGGGCCCTTTTAATAGCAAGGATGGGCTCTGGTTGATGTAAAGAGCAGGTGGTCTACCTGCATGTGTTACAGCAGCTCCTCTGGGGAGCAAGACGTAAGGTACAGGAATAGCATCTCATTCTGCTTTTACAAACAATAAAGGAATATTACCCTGCTTTTCCTGACAAGGGAAACTTAGATATTGAGGTTTGGGAAAAGGCAGGTGACAAGCTAAAATCTTTACAGGACAGCGGTATTTCTATCAGAGTTCAAAACTTATTAACTTGGGGACTAGTTAGGACTGCTCTCATGCCTATATGGGCTAAGAAACCAGAGCTAGTCATGGAAAAGGATAAGGAGTCTAGTTCAGAGGAAGAAGTCATATATAATGTAGCAGGGGAACTGGCCATGGAAATTCCACCTGCAGCCCCACCAGAGGACCTGCCTCGTAGCCGTCACTCCTTACCTCGGCTCTGGGAGCATTCCTCCTCGCAGGGTGCATCACCACCAAGAAAGCCAGAAAACGCAGACAGATATCCTGTCAGGGCCATGCGATGGTGCCTTTGGCAGGCAGCAGAGGCTAAGGATTTAGTTGTCCTTTTGGTCTTCCCCAACATAGTCAAGGGTCAGAGAAATGTCCATGAGCCCCTTTCCTTTTCCCTTTACTAGGATCTAAAAAAGAGCATTAAAGAAAATGGGCTTCAGTCTCCTTATACTAGTGGGCTACTTCAAGTGATCACTGACAGTTATGAAATGGCCCCTTGTGACTGGATTGCCCTGGCCAGGACTGTTTTAACTCCTGTTCAATTTGCTGTCTGGCATTTGGAGCATTCTCAATGAGCTGACACCCAAGTGGCTGAAAATGCACAAATGAATAATCCAGTCACCCTCTCTATGCTGCTTGGGTCCAGTTATTTTGCTACCACTGCGGATCAAGGCAGGCTTAATCCTCAAGCTTTTACTCAAAGTGCTCAAATTGCTCTCAGGGCCATGAAGGCCATGTCTGATTCTCAGGCCAAGGAAACTTCTTCCTTCATCAATATCCATCAGGGTGCTACGGAGGCATATACTGACTTTATTGATCACCTCCAAGGAGCCATTGAGAGGCAAATAGATAACGACAAAACCACCAAAACTCTTTTGTGGCGGCTAGCTTATGAGAACACTAACAAGGACTGCAGGGTCATTATAGGACCCCTGCGAGCTACCACCAGAGACATCAGTGAGTTTATCAAGGCTTGCCAAGATATTGGCACAGAGTAGCACAAGGCTTCTCTTCTTGCTGCTGCAGTTAAGGGAGATTCCAGATGTTACAATTGTGGAAAGCCTGATCACCTGAGCAAGTACTGTTCATCTATATTGAGATGGGGAATAGGTAATGGCAAGCTTCCCCCAAAGGATTGCCCACGCTGTGGCAAGGGCAGACATTGGGCAAATGAATGCTGCTCTAAATTTGACAAAGATGGACAGTCCATTCAGGGAAACTTTCCAGGGGGCACCCGCTCCAGTGACCCCAACCCCAATCAGAGCTTTCAGAACAGCAATCAGTATCAGGGAATTCAGGGAAATGCAGTTTCCAACCTTCATGCAGCCACCCACGGAAGCGCAGGGCTGGACTTGGTCACCACCAGCGAGCTCATCTTAAAGGAACAGGATCAAGTAGTTATAGCTCCTACTGGGGTCTGGGGACCTTTACCCCCAGGAACAGTCGGTCTAATCTTAGGGAGATCCAGTATTACTACCAAAAGGCATTTTTGTTCAGCCAGGAGTCATTGACTCAGATTGTCAAGGGGAAATTAAAATTATGCTTAAAGCTTCTGGCTATCATATTATTCCTGCCCAAACACTCATTGCCCAGCTGCTCCTACTCCCCTATGTAGCCTCAAAGACTCAAAATACAATGAGGGGGGAAGGAAGTTTAGTAGTACAGACAATCAATCAGTTTTGTGGACAGAATCAATTAAATAAATCAATCTTACAAGTAAAGATAAAAGATAAAACTTCCCATGGCCTCTGATTGGGGAGCCAACATCTCTGTTATCTCAAATCAGTTTGGGCCTCCTGAATAGACTTTAACAGATAGTGGAAGCCTTTCACAGGTACTGGGGGAGTTTCTCAAGCACAAGTCAGTGTATGGTCTCTTAGATGTTATGGGCCAGAAGGACAGGTAGGGAGAATTCAACTATATATCTTGCCTATGCCCCTTAATATTTGGGGCCATGATCTCCTCAGTCAGTGGGGAATGCAAATCTCTCTGCCACGTTTTCCCCAGTGGCCACTGCTCATATAACTCCCCTACCACTTACCTGGCTCTCTGACATGCCGGTATGGGTTGACCAGTGGCCACTTAAAGGAGAGTGACTTGAACAGACCTACCTTTTAGTTAAACAACAGTTAGAAACAGGTCATATCAAACCCTCTAACAGCCCTTGGAATACACCTATTTTTGTTGTACCAAAGAAATCTGGCAAACGGAGGCTTATTCATGATCTAAGAAAAATCAATGAAAACCTCCAGCCCATGGGACCGCTACAACTGGGAGTCCCTAATCCAGTTTGAATTCCCAAAGATTGGCCGCTTTTAATTATTGACCTAAAAGATTGCTTCTTTACAATCCCTTTAGCAGAAAGGGATCAGGAGCGTTTAGCATTTTCCCTCCCAGTCATTAACAATTCTCAGCCTTTACAGCAGTTTCAGTGGAAACTTTTGCCTCAGGGAATGCTTAACCGCCCAACTATCTGCCAACATTTCCTTCATACAGCCATTCAGCCAGTAAGAGATCAATTCCCTAATTCATTATCTATCATTATATGGATGACATTCTGATTGCAGGTCCCTCACAAGATATTTTAGCAAAAACTACCTCCTTTCTTAAAAACTCTGGCTTCTGCTGGACTAGTAATTGCTCCAGAAAAAGTCCAGCATGCAGAGCCTTGGAAATATTTAGGCTATATCCTTTGTAATAGGACAATTCAGCCTCAAGTCCTTCAAATTAATCCACCCAAGGATTTAACGCTTAATCGCCTCCAACAACTCCTAGAAGTAATCAACTGGGTGAGACCCAGCCTTGGAATACCTACCCAACAGTTAACTCATTTATTTAACAACCTTAAAATGGACTCTGATCTTAATTCCCCTAGAAAATTATCCCCCGAGGCTCTACAAGAATTAACTATAGTAAATCAACATATGCTGCAGCAGCAATTAATTAGAATTGATCCACAGTCTTCTGTCCAGCTTTTCTGCTTCCCGACCTTAGGCACCCCAATGGGTCTTATAGGACAGCTATCACCTCACTTAGCTATGATAGAGTGGTTTTTCCTGTCTCATCAGCCACAATGCACTATTACCACCTACGTGACTGCATTGTGCCATCTTATTATAAAAGGGCTTGAGCGAACAGAGCAGTTATTTGGATATGATCCTGCTTTTATTCACGTCCCCTTAACTCAAGTCTATTTGCCACAATTAGCGACTCAGTCTTTAGAATTTTAGTGTGCCATAGCTGACTTCATAGGAGGAGTAGAAATTAATCTGTCCTCAGATAGGCTGCTTCAAAACATTCCCTTCCTTCAAATAAGGCTAGCAAAGAAAGTTAGTCCAACACCAATAATTGGGGCAAGAACTGTGTTTCTTGACGGGTCCGGATAAACCAGACAAGCTGCTATTGCCTGGAAAGAGGGCAAAAACTGGAAAAATTTTGTCTCCTCAGGACATCCCTCTACTCAAAGGGCCAAGCTTTTCGCTGCAATCATGGCCCTGCGGCAATGGCCCCAGGAAGCTTTGAGTATAGTCTGTGACTCAGGATATACTGTTTATACTATCCTGCATCTGGATCAGGCATTAATTAAGACTTCTATTGACCCCAATCTACTTAACTTGTTTTTGACCCTACAGTCCCTCCTTGACAAGCGAGGACACCCCCTCTCCATTACTCACATTCGACCGCATTCGGGCCTGCCTGGCCCCCTGGTGGATGGTAACAATAAGGTGGATGCTTTAGTGTCCTCACTGCCTTTCAGCAAGCAACGGCTTCTCATCATTTTTTCATCAAAACAGCCAGGCACTCCGAAAGCAATTTGACATTCCTTGCTCCCAAGCTAAGCAAATTATTAAAGAATGTCCTGACTGCCAAGTCCTTACCAAGGCACCCCCATCGACAGGAGTTAATCCTCGAGGACTAAAATCTCGAATAATCTGGCAAACAGATGTCACTCATTATGCTCCCTTTGGAAAATTTAAATATGTTCATATCTCTATTGATACTTATTCCAGCACCTTACATGCATCTGCTTTAACAGGAGAATCTGCTAAAAATATACAAGCCCATTGGCTTGAGGCTTTTAGTCATTTAGGATGGCCTCAGCAAATTAAAACTGATAATGGCCCTGGATACCTTGCCTATTCTACTCAGGTTTTCCTTCAGCGTTGGAATATCCAACATAAAACAGGAATACCTTAGAATCCAACTGGTCAGGCGATTGTAGAACGGGCTCATCATACCTTTAAAAATCTTAAAAAAAAACAAGAAAAAAGGGAGTCATGAGTAATCCCCCCCAAATTTGACTGTTAGCCATGTTTACCTATAGTTTTCTAAATTGTGATGAATCTCTCCATACTCCAATTGAAAAACACTTTCAGACAAAAGAATCAAAACTGCCTTACCCTCAGGTTTTATATAGAGATCCACTAGGAGATGGCACCTGGCAGGGCCCTGTAGACCTCTTAACGTGGGGAAGAGGGTATGCTTGTGTTTCCTCTCCTACAGGTCCTTTCTGGCTACCAGCCAAAAGTGTAAAGCCTTATCATGAGCGAAATAGACATCAAGCTCCACTACCTGGAGGTGAACCCATCAACTGGCAGACCAGGTGGCCCAGCTGATACTGTACAACCAGAGGGAACACAGACATCCATGGCATCACACACAGGTCTGGGTCCACCAACAGAGGAGAGTGGGGCCTGCCCCAACAACAGGAGCCAAGGTTCAAGTGTCTCCTGCAGAGGGCAACGACCCCCCAGTGCCCCATAATGTTCCCTTTAGACATGTCCCCACCACATGGGGGAACATCAAGGCTCTTAATACTTAAGCAGAGGAGATTCTTGCTGAAACAAGAGCAGAGGACACCCCAGAAAACAGGCTTATCACTTACCTAGCAGTGCTGTCAGCCAATTCAGCTAAAACTTTGCTTTTAATTGCCATTATACTTTGCCTAGGAGGCAGGGCCCAGCTACTGAGGTTAATTCCTCTTATATCTATTGGGGCCACATTATTGATCCACCAATATTTAAACTACATACCTGGTGGAATGTGGAGCCTCCCTTTTCCACTAACAATGCTCAGTGGACTGGAGGGGTGTGGATGCCCCCTGATGGCCCACTAGAAGAAAACAAACACTGGATACCGGTGCCGAAAAATACTATTTATGCTGCTGAGCACTTACTAGTTTGTTTTTCTGTCCTTATTAACATTTTGTGCCTTCCTTTAAAAGAGCAACTTATCACTGCAAACATGGAGCAATGCAGTGATTACTATCAGCTCTCCATGGTAGCCACAGTTGGCCTGCGTACCCATGAGGGGAGTTACCATACTTTCAACTCCCCTCTGGTTCCTCCTCGTACCTTAGACACTAGCTGTAAAGACTCAGTCTTTTGGTCTTTATGCCGAGGACCAAATGCCACCACCATTGCTTTTCTCCCCCAAAGTCCTTTTGTAGTAGAGAGTTGGGGAGCTAACTGGAAAATACTAGCTAAGCCCGACACAATAGTTCTGGCTCAGCCTCAACAACTACATGCTAATATGTGGTGGGAGGGGCCTGGCAACGGGGCACCTGTTATCAGAATTATTTCTCATCACACTAGCCCTTGGCATTATAACTCTTGGAAATTGGCTTGCCTTTTATTACTAGAAAGCATCTGTATATAAAAATTGGTTGTGACCCTAAAAATGTTCTAGGATGTTTCTACCAGATTGACCCTCCAAAACAAGATTGAGTCACAGTTTGTACCTCATACCCCTTCCTATTTTTAGCAACCCCAGGGACAGCCTAGGTCTTTTATAATGAATCGATAAAGATTTATTCTCTATATGTCCCTACAGGCTCTATATATGCCAGCTGCCTTACCCATCTCAATATTACTCAGTTAAAGCTCACTACAGTTTATATAGTTACAAGACAAACTCAAGTACAGGTGTCAGTTGATGTGACCAGAGAATGGGAGGATCCCAATGGCATAATGGCACTTAACAACATGATGGCCTCCTTACAAGTCCGACAGTTCATCAGCACCATAATTGCATTCATTGTCTCACCTATTGCTGCCACAGCAACCGCTGTCCTTTTTGACTCAGTTCAAACTGTTCATACTGATGATGTTCTCTTAACAAATGCTACTTTAGAAATACTTCAACAGGCCCAGATTGATCAAGAGATTCTAACACCTTTCTGTGCTTGAATTAGCACTTGACTGGACTGGCGAATGCCAAGACGCACTAGTGACCCGCCAACATCTGACCTGTGATCCTAGATTCTCCAAGCTGTGCGTCACACTGCTCCAGTGGAACTCCAGCCAACACTCCTGGAGCGATATTCAACATCCCCTAAGAGGGACTTTTTCTACCAATTTAAAGTGACAAATTGATAAATTGCAGCTAGAATTGCATCAGCAGTTACAGGACATTCAACACTTGGCCAAGCGTGATAATCTTAGCTGGCTAAATGTGAAAAATTGGTTTTATGGACTTAACCTGAGAGTGTGGGTCCTTGGAGCCACCAGTTGCTTACTGATTCTAATAATCCTTTGTGTACTTCGCTGCATTTGCAAATTATTTTCCCAGGGTTGTATAAGAGACCAACAAGTAGCAAGCTTTGAAGGGCTCACTACTATAGCAGTCCTAACTAAAAACAAGGGCGTAGGTATAGGGAACCAGTCCACATGGCAACGGCAAATGTAGCTCAGCCCTGGTTAGGAAAACCGAAAGGCATGATGCGGCATGAAGGAGCCAGGCCCAAAGATTGCTTTCCCATGAGAACCAGGCCTACACTATATCTAGGCTGCTTTGAGGCTTGCTTTTGCTAAAACTCCCTCACCCTGAGTTAAGACAGATGTTTAATGTATGACTTTGAAGCAACTCCCTAAAGTCTGTGCTAAGCCGTCCCAAGGACCAAGTGTAACCAGATTAATCGCTTTTATCACTCCCTTGCATTTGCAACATTCTTTTTTTTGTTATCTGTACGAAGTAATCACTTAAAGTAAACCTGAGCATAATGAATGAGAACCTTCTTTGATGTCTGCTACTAGAAAGCAATAAAAGCCTGTCCAGGGGAGGGTTGAAGCGCTCGCTCTCTCAGAGAGTGGCCATGCTGTCCCTTTTCTCCACAGGACTTCTGCAGTCTGTGTGAATTTGTTCGTCACATCCACAACACTGCAGATACTGCTGGTAGAGTACACATCAGGCAGTGCCATTTTTACTTTTCCGAGTAAATTACACGTTTTCCATTATGGCTGCACCAGTCTGCATTTCCACGAACAGTGTAGAAGGGTTCCCTTCTCTCCACATCCTCGCCAGGACTTGTTTGTTGATTTGTTTATGATGGCCATTCTCACCACTGTGAAGTGGTATCTTATTGTGGTTTTAATTTGCATCTCTCTGACGGCTAGTGATGCTGAGCATCCTTTCATCTGTCTCTGGACCCTCTGTATGTCCTCCTTGGAGAAGTGTCTGTTCAGGTCCCTTGCCCACTTTTTAATTGGGTTGTTTGTCTTCCTGGAGTGGAGTCATAAGAGTTCTTAAAATATTTTGGAGATCAAACCCTTGTCTGAGGTATCATTGGCAAATGTATTTTCCCATATGGCTGGATCTCTTTTCATTTTGTGGATTTTTTCTTTAGTCATGGAGAAGCTTTTTATTTTGATGAGATCCCATTTATTTATTCCTTCCTTTATGTCCCTTGATCTAGAGGACATATCGGTGAAAATATCATTGCATGGAATATCTGAGATTTTCCTCCCTATGTCCTCCTCTAGGACTTTTAAGGTGTTACAAATTATATTTAAGTATTTTATCCATCTTGAATATTTTTTGGTGTATGGTGTAAGTTGGTGGTCAAGTTTCCTATTTTTGCATGTAGCTGTCCAAATCTCCCAACACCATACGTTGAAGAGGCTATTTTCACTCCATTTTACACTTCTGTCCCCTTTGTCAAATATAAATTGACCATAGAGACTTCGGTTTACTAATAGGCTCTGTATTGTGTTCCATTGATCTATGTGTCTGTTCTTATGCCAGTACCAGACTGTTTTGATTCCCGTGACCTTGTAATGTAGTTTGATATCAGGTATTATGATCCCTCCCGCTTTGTTCTTCATTCTCAAAATTATTGTGGTTATTTGGGGTCATTTCTCATTCCATATAAATTTTTGAAATGTTTGTTCTCTATCTGTGAAATATGTCATTGGTATTTTAATAGGGTTTGCATCGAATGTATAAATTGCTTTGGGTATTATGGACATATAGATGATGTTAATTCTTCCAATTCATTAACACGGTACATGCTTCCATTTTTTTTCTGTCTTCCTTAATTTCTTTCTTCAGTGTTGTGTAGATTTCTGAGTACAGGTCTTTTACCTCCTTGGTTATATTTATTCTTAGGTAATTTATTTTTCTTGTTGCTATATCAAATGGGATTTTTCTCCTGATTTCAGAAACAGAACTTTCTGATATTTCATTGTTGATGTACAAAAATGCCTTTGATTTCTGAATATTGACTTTGTATCCTGCTGTTTTGCCAATTCATTTATTAGGTTGAGTAGTTTTTGGTGGAGTCTATAGGACTTCCTATGTAGACTATCATGTCATCTGCAAACAATGACAGTTCTTGTTCCTCCAGTCCAATTTGGATGCCTTTTATTTCTTTTTCTTGTCTGATTGCTGTGGCTAGGACTTCCAGTACTATGTTGAATAGAAGTGGTGAAAGCAGACATCCTTGTCTAGTTCTTGATCTTAGTGGAAAAGCTCTAAGTTTTTGCCCATTGAGTATGATGTTGGCTGTAGGTCTCTCATATTTGCCCTTTATTATGTTGAGGAATGCTCCCTTTACTCCCACTTTGTTGAGTGTTTTTATCATAAATGGATGCTGTACCTTATCAAATGCTTTTTCTGCATCTATTGATATGATCATATGATTTTTGTCTTTCCTTTTGTTTATGTGATGTATTACATTTATCGATTTGCAAATATTGTACCATTCTTACATCCCTGGGGTGAATCCCACGTGATCATGGTGTATGATCTTTTTAATGTATTGTTGGATGCTGCTTGCCAATATTTTGTTGAGGATTTTAGCTTCTATGTTCATCAGCAACATTGGCCTGTACATTTCTTCCTTTCTTGTGTCTTTATCTCATTTTGGTATTAGGATAATGCTGGCTTCATAAAATGGGTTTGGGAGTCATCCCTATTCTTGGATTTTTTGAAATAGCCTGAGAAGGATAGGGGTTAGCTCTTCCTTAAATGTTTCATAAAACTTTCCTGTGAAACCATCCAATTCAGGGCCATTGAGTGATGGTAGTTTTTCATTACTGCTTAAATTTCACCAGCAGTTATTACTCTGTTCAGGCTTTCTGATTCTTTGTCTTTCAGTTTTGGAAGATTATATTTTTCTAGAAATTTATCCACTTCACCCAGGTTTTCAAATTTAGTGGTGTATTGTGTTCATATAATTTCTTATATACCTGTGGTATTTCTGTGGTATAAGGTGTAATTGCTCCTCATTCATTTCTGATTTTGTTTATTTAGATCCTGTATTTTTTTTCTTGATGAGTCTGTTTAAAGTCTTGTTGATTTTTTTTTATCTTTTCAAAGGACCAGCTCCTCGATTTATTGACCCTATGAATTGTTTTTTTAGTCTCTATGTCATTTAATTCTGCTCTGATCTTGGTTATTTCCTTCGTTCTACTGGCTCTGAGCTTTGTTGTTGTTCCTCCAGTTCTTGTAGATGTAGGCTTAGGTTGTTTATTTGAAATGTTTTTATCTTTACTTATAGGCCTGTATCACTATGAACTTCCCTCTCAGGACTGTCTTCTCTGTGACCCATAGGTTTTGGACTGTTGTGAGTTCATCCTCATTTCTTTCCAGAAAGATTTCAATTTCTTCCTTGATCTCATTATTGACCCATTCATTCTTTAGTAGCATGCTATTCAGTCTCCATGAATTTAAGTGTTTTTGAATTTTTTCCTTGAGGTTGGTTTCTAGTTTCAGTCCCTTGTGGTCTGAGAAAATGCTTCGATGATTTCAATCTTCTTGAATTTGTTGAGGTTTGTTTTCTGTCCTAACATGTGGTCTATCTTTGAAAATGTTCCATGTGCATTTAAAAAGAATGTGCATTTTGCTTCTTTGGAATGAAAGGATCTATATATATATATCACTGAAGTCCATTTGATCAGAGCATTGGTCAATGCCACAATATCCTTTTTGACAGTTTGTTTGGAAGATCTATCCTTTGTTGAAAGTGGGGTGTTAAAATCCCCTAATATAAGTGTGTTGCTGTCTATCTGTCTTGAAGTCCTCTGATATTTTCCTATATATTTGGGTGCTCCTGTGTTTACAATATTTATATCTTCTTGATGGATTCTTCCCTTGAGTATTAAGAAGAGTCCTTCTTTGTCTCCTTTTATGGTATTTAATTTGGAGTGTATTTGTCTGATATAAGTATTGCTACCCAAGGTTTTTTTTTTTTCCTGTCCATGTGCTTGGAATATTTTTCCAAAGTTTCACTCTTAGTCTGTGTAGGTCCTTTGTTCTGAGATGGGTGTTTTTGTTTTTGTTTTGAAGACTTTATTTATTTTTTTTTAGAGAGAGGGTAAGGGAAAAAGAAAGGGAGAGAAACATCAATGTATGGTTCCTTCTCTCACACCCCCTCCTGGGGATCTGGCCCACAACCCAGGCATGTCCCCTGACTTGGAATCGAAATGGCGGCCCTTTGGTTCAAAGACCCAATATCAATCCACTGAACTACACCAGCCAGAGATAAGGTGGGTCTCTTATAGTCAGCATATGTGTGGGTCATGTTTTCTTATCCATTCAGCTATCCTATGTCTTTGATAGGTATTTATTCATTGCCATTTTAATCCCTTTGTACCTGAGATCCTCTCTTGATGTGAATTCTGAGCAGTGGTGTCCACGGTGTTGTGGATGTGATGAACAAATTCACATGGACTGCAAAAGTCTTCTGCAGAACAGGGACAGCATGGCCACTCTCTGAGTGAGACAGTGCTCTGACCCTTACCTGGACAGGCTTTTATTGCTTTTCTGGGAGCAATACATCAAAGAAGGTCCTCATTCATTATGTATAGGTTTGCTTTAGGTGATTATCTTTTACAGATAACAAAGAAAAGGGTATTGCTGATTCATTCTTATGGATAACAAAGAAAAGAATGTTGCAAAGGCAAGGGAAAAAGTGTTTGAACTGGTTACACTTTGTCCTTGGGAGGTTTACTACAGACTTTAGGAAGTTACTTGAAAGTTATGCATTGAACATTTGCTGCCTTAACTCAGGGTAAGAAAGTTTTAGCAAAAGCAAGCCTCAAAGCAGCCTAGATATAATGCAGGCCTGGTGCCCCATGGGAAAGCCAATCTGTGGGCCTGGATCCTGTGTGCTACCTTGCACCTGTTTGTTTTCTGAACCAGGGCTGAGCTACAATCGCCATTGCCACGCTGACTGGTTCCCTTTACTCTCTCTCTCTTCTTTTTCTTCTTTTTCTTAAAACAATACCTTTAGCATTTCTTGCAGTCCTGGTTTGGTGGAGGTGTATTCTTTGAGCCTTTTCATGTGAGACACTCCTTATTTCACCTTCCACTTTAATTAAGATCCTTGCTGGATAGAGTAGTCTTCTTTGCAGGCTGTTAGTTTTCATTACTTGGAATATTTCTTGCAATTTTATTCTGGCTTGTACTGTTTTCATAGAGAAGTCAGCTGCTAGCCTTATCGGGGCTCCCTTGTATGTTACTTCCTGTTTCTCCCTTGCTGCCTTTAAGATTCTTTGTCTTTAGATTTTCCATTTTAATTATGATGTGTCTTGGAGTGGGCCTCTTTGGTTCCTCTTCATTGGGACCCTCTGTGCTTTCTGGATTTCTGTGACTTTTTCTCTCATCAAATTAGGGAAGTTTTCCATCATTACTTTTTCAAACAGGTTTTCTGTCCCTTGCTCCTCTTCTGGTAACCCTATTATAAGGATACCGTCACATTTCATGTTGTCCTGTAGTTCCCTTAACCCCTCTTCATTCTTTTTGCATCTTTTTCCTTTTCTTGCTCTTTCTGGGTGTTTTTTTCTTTCTTGTCCTCCACTTTGCTGATCCGATGCTCTGCTTCATCTAGCCTGCTTTTGATTCCTCCTACTGTGTTCTTCACTTCAGAAATTGTATTCTTAATTTCCTCTTGGCCCTTGTTGATGGTTTCTATGTCCTTTTCCACACTGGTATAGTTTGCAGTAAGTTCCTCCTAGTTCCCCTGTAGTTTCTGGTGGTTCTCACTAAGCTCATTGAGCATCCTCATAACCATTGTTTTGAGCTCAATGTCTCATAGTTGACTTGCTTCTATTTCATTTAGCACTCTTTCTGAGGATTTTCCCTTTTGTTTCAATTGGGGGTTGTTTCTTTGTATTCTTATTATTTGTGAGACTCTCATTTGCTTTTGCTTCTTAAATTGATCTTTTTTAACTCTTTGACTTTGTGGTGTGAACTTCTATGGTATGAGACCTCTGAGATTCAGTGGTGCAGTCTCCACTGAACTTAATGCTCTTGGGATGTTCTTTATGCCATTTATGTTGGCTCTCTAGATGTAATTGCATTTTGATTGACGTTGGGTCTTTCTTTGGTGGGTCCTTCCCTCCAGCTATTTGACTGAGGGTCGCTCATCCACCACATCTTATGTACTGTTCTGCAGTGCTGCCAGAACAAACCCACAAAGCCCAGGGAATAAACTTGCATCCACAAATATATCTACCCCCCACCATAATCCTACTATCAACAGCAAATGAAACAGTATTAATAATGGCATAAAGAGATTAAGACTATTATAGGAAAGGAGAGAAATAAACCATAGTATAAAATCTAATGTCTTAATATGTACAAACTTGATGGACAAGAAATGAATGTTCAAAAGCTATGCAGAAATAAAAGTATCACTAATTATGGAGAAGACAACAGTGGCTTTCATGTCAGTAGCCTCTAGAGCAGGGATGTCAAACTCATTTTCCCCAGGGCCACATCAGCCTCGCAGTTGCCTTCAAAGGGCCAAATGTAATTTCAACTCCTTAACAGTTAGGTCCTAAATTATTTATACAGTCCTAAAATTATTTCAGCCTTTTGAAGGCAACTGTGAGGCTGAAGTGGCCCTGGTCAGATGAGTTTGACACCGCTGCTCTAGTATGTACCACTCTTTTTTCTTTCTTGATCAGCCTCAGGTGATGTCAGATGTTGACCCCATCTGACCTTAGGCGGCCTGCTCTGAGACTGCCAGGGATCTTCTATCTGTGGCTGTCTCCTTCAGCTGTTAATCTAGTCACTTTGCACTCAGCACTCAGGCTTAAGCCCCATAGAGCAGGGCTAATCCCTCCTGGTGTCGGGGCTATTGTTTCTCCTCAGGCTGCTGCCTCTTATAGTGGAGTGGTCCGCCTGAGCAGGATTGCTGCCATATGGGGGATGACTCAGCACCAGATTCCCAGTGGCTACTTTCTCAGTTCTCTCCCCAAAGCTTCCACCCCCAGTCTCTCCCCAGGTGTCTCTAGCCCTCTCTACCCATGCCTTTGCCAGAGCCCAGAGTAAATGACTGCAAATGAAAATTTGTGCATTGGCCCTTTGTATACTTCTTTGCTTCTCCAGCCATCTGTCTCTAGCAGAGAGAAACCCTGCCACTTTTCACTGCCAGCTGTTATGTGTATAGTTTTTGGGCTCTGGTGCTCTAGGCTGTGAATGCCAGCTTAGGGTTTAAACTCCACACTTGTCAAGGGGATCCAACCAGTTCCTTAAGTTGTTTAATTATCCCTCTTGTGTTGGTGCCTTTGGGTTCCCTGACAGCCTTCTCAAGTCTCCACTGAACTCCTTACCAATTAGTTTATGCTGAAGATGATTCTTCTGTCTGTCCGAGGTTATAAGGCTTCTCTCTCACTACTGGTCAGTTGTTTGTTTTGGGTGATTTCTCCACAATTTAGTTTTAATTTCGGATTTGTCCTGGGAGGAGGTTAGTGTGAATTCCATTCACTCCTCTGCCATCTTGCCTCTCCCTGGACAGTTTCTTAAAGAGTTAAATATGACCCAGGCTTTCCATTGCTGAGTATTTATAAAAGAAAAATTTTCTGTACATGGATGTTTATGAATCTTTATTTTTAATAGCCAACCCCTGCAATCAATCCAAATGTCCATCAACAGGTAAACAGATAAACAAATGGTAGTATACCTATGCAGTGGAATGCCACTCAGCAATATAAAGCTATTAATATAAAACTATTATGCTAAGTGAAATAAGCCAGGCGGTGAGGGAGAAATACCACATGATCTCACCTTTAACTGGAACATAATCAACAAAAGAAAAAAGCTAGCAAAATATAACCAGAGACATTGAAATTAAGAACAATCTAACAATAGCCAGAGGGGAGGGGGGAGGGGACAGTGGGGGAAAGGGTTTTCAGGAACCACTATAAAGGACACATGGA
>VMDR010018087.1:0-19495 GCA_007922815.1 Macrotus californicus | reverse complement strand
ACACACACACACACACACACACACACACACGCATAAATACACTCACATGCACACACAGTGCAATACTGCTACTCAGTTAAAAAAATAAAATAAAATCTTGCCAGTTGCAATAACATGGATGAAAGTTGAAGGTATTACACTAATAATCAGAAAGAGAAGGACAAATATGACATGATTTCACTCATATGTGAAATCTAAAAGACAAACAAAAGTATAAAACAAAAAATGTACAGATATGAGAGAACTGATTAGTGGTTACCAAAGGGGTAGCAGACCCGGAGATGGGCAAACAGGAGTCAGAGGGTCATGTGTGTGGTGATGGATAGAACATAGACTTTGGGGGTGATCACTCTGTAGTGTACACAAATATCCAATTACAAAGTACACCTGAAACTTATATAATAATAATTTTGAAATACTTTTGAAAGATATAAGAGGTGAGACTGATCAACAGTCTTTAAGAGAGAATTTTTTTTCTAAGTTTTGGAAAGTTGAAGGAGGCATAACTATAGATATTTGAAGTATCAAAAGAAAATACGATGGAAGATTATGCAAATAAAATAGAAAATTATGTTAAAAGAACAATTTTCAAGCAGATCCTTAGCAAAATTGACTGTAGAGTAAATAGAAAGCCAGAGTAGCCATTAAAAAGGGGTGGGGGGGACCAGCAAAACCCTATCAGTTAGAAAAGAATGAGACCCTGATAGATCTCAGTAATTTTACCAGCCTTATACAAACCCATATGCTGTGCACTGTCACCACTATCTAATTCTAGAACATTCCCATCACCCCCAAAGAGACCATGTCCCTATCGGTAGCCAGTCCTAATGTCCCTTCTCCTCAGCCCCTGACAACCACTACACAACGCTTGTTTTTCAATTATAATTATTAGCATAAGGGACAGTGTTCAGTTACATACACTTGACAGATCCAATTTGCACTGGAAGGCAAAAAAAAAAAAAAAAGTATTTCCTTCCCTGCACTCTATTTCAGGTTGCCTTTAAATAGTACCAAACGTAAAAGTTTTCCATTAAAAAGAATCATTTGTTTCTCCAGTGAATTTCTCTCCTGATAGTAGTATAATTACCATTTTTAATAAACACATTTTGAACTTCAGTTCTTGAAGCACCCGTGAAATATAAATTTATAACGCCGACTTGCGCCCCGCGGCACGTTGGAGACTGTGGAAATGTGCATGCACTGGGCATCGTGTGTTCCTGGACTGAGCTGAAGAGATCTAGGCGTATTGAGTCATTGTGACAGTATGCTGCCCTCTTTCACTGGCTACTGTATCAGCAGCGTTCTAAATGCTTCCGCGTAACCCAGCGGGTTGGTTCTGCTGGGCAAGAAGCATCCAGTCCCCACCTAAACTGCAACCTTACTGGGCCTGAGACAAACATCACCTCCCCCAGGACGCCTCACCTGATCTCTCTCTCACATGGAGGGAGCCCTTCCCTTTTTGAAATCTCTCTTTGGTACTTACTCATCTTAGACAGTAATGGAACATCGCGTTGCAATTTAATGGTATTAACCAAAGGAATGAGAGTGCTGGGATATTTTTAACCTAATGGATCTTTTCCATCCAAACGCTTTAGCACTAGTGTCCCTGCAGAAGCAGGATGCTCCTTCCAGCGAGGCCACCAGGACGCCAGTGTTTTCTCAGTCCCTGTGACAGCCGTGCTGCACTAACAGCTTCTCTGGGGAGAACCCCACCCCCCATCAAAGAGCTTTTAGTTCCTGGCCTTATATTTAATCTCATCTAGCTATCTGACAATGGTGATTACTTCAGAGTCTAATCTGTTGTTCACTCAATTTGGAGAAAAAAGAGAAGGGTTTTTTTCCAAGACGAAGTAGATGCATAAACTTTCTCAGAAATTGAGCATATCTTTACCAAACTGCCTCAAAATACACAGCACAGTGAGGAATTGCTAAGTCATGGGTCTCTCCTTCTAGCATTTCCTCAACTAATTGCCAAGGCAAGCCAGGTAAGACTCATCTGTAAACAATATGCCTTCTTTTTAGAAATATGTATAACTCTATATATGCCTATTAATACAATGGATGGTTTCAGGCATTGGTGCCAGAAAATCAAAAATAAAAGATGCAGTCAATGACATTATCTGCTATGCAATGTAGAAAGCTGCTTTGTTGAGGCAAAATTTCAAAAACTAAAGACACAGGTTAAAGATGGAAGTCAAAAAGAATCAAGGATTGAGAAAAAAGTAGGTTGTTATGTCTCCTGCCTTGTCCAAGGAAACTGGGGAGAAACTGTTATATCTGATACGAGTAACAGGAAATGAGCACAGTGTTGTTGTTTTTTAAAGTTCTCACTTTCTGATGACTGGAAGAAATGTATTCTATATATTTTTCAAAACCGACAATCCTGCTACCTATACATATATGGTAAATGACTCTTCAAGTAATTGAATGACCCCTTTTATCTCTTCCTAAACTTTAAGTCCCATGAGATCAAGGAGTATATTTTGCTCATTCACAAGAAGTAGGTGCTCAACAATATTTCACGAAGGAATTGTATGAGTCGTTAGACTCACTGATGTTAGTTCTTAGCTCAGCACTTGGTCAATGCAAGTGATGTTGGAGCCAGAATGTGAACGACAGAGGGCCATTAGGACAAGAAACAACCAAGACAGTGAAAATGGGACTTCTAAAAATTGACGCTATGTAGAGTTTTAATTAGGGTCTCAGGAAAAGTGACGGATGTTCCCCTTGCCCAAGGGCCGAGGATAGAAACTGAACACCTAGTTGGGACTTTTTTCTTCAGACTCTCAAGAGCCCAGGGCCTGGAAACACTGTATCTGAGTTGTGGGCCGCAGAGAACATAACAGAGACGCAGTGTTTCTCTGTGTCTTAGTTCTGAGTGCAACAGTTCAGCGAGCCTAATACAGAGGAAAATGAATGTGGGCTGTAGCACCCGGGAATCTGGAGACGTAGCCTGAAGCAGTACATCATGAACTTAAAATCTCCTTGAAGACACACTTCTTTTTCATTTATTTTTATTTTTTATTTAAGAGTTTTTATTGAATTTATTGGGGTGGCATGGGTTAATCAAATCATACAGGTTTCAGGTGTACCCCTCAATAACACACCTCATCTGCATAGTACATCGTGTGCTCACTGCCCAAAGTAAAGTCTCTTTCCATCCCCCGTTTAGCCCCCTTTGCCCTCTTCCATCACTCCCTCTACCCCTTTTTCACCCTCTGTATATCACTGTACTGTTGTTTGTGTCTATGAGTTATTATTTGTTTGCTTAATCCTTTCACTTTTCTCACCCAGCCCCTCAACCCTCCTCCCCCATGACAGCTATCAGTCTGCTGTCTGTATCTGCATGTGTTTCTAGTTTACAGATGGCCAGTAGACTTGGAAAGATGCTCTATGTCACTAACCATCAGAGAGATGCAAATTAAAACCACAATGAGAGATCACCTTATGCCTGTCAGAATGGCCATCCTTAATAAATCAACAAACAAGTGTTGGCAAGGATGTGGAAAATAAGGGAACCCTCATATACTGTCGGTGGGAATACAAACTGGTGCAGCCACTGTGGAAAACAGTATGGAGATACCTCAAAAAATTAAAAATGGAACTGCCTTTTGACCCAGAGATTCCACTTCTGGGAATATGTCCAAGGAAACCCGAAACACTAATTTGAAAGAATATATGCGCCCCTATGTTCATTGCAGCATTATTGACAACAGCCAAGATCTGGAAGCAGCCCAAGTGACCATCTGTAGATGAGTGGATACAAAAGCTGCGGCACGTTTACACAATGGAATATTACTTGGCTCTGAAAAAGAAAGAAATCTTACCTTTTGGGACAGCATGGATGGACCTAGAGAGCACTGTGCTAATAAGTGCAATAAGCCAGTCAGAGAAAGACAAGTATCATATTATCTCATTTACACATGGAATCTAATGAACAAAATAATCTAATAAACAAAATGGAAACACATTGAGCAGTGTAGCCCATTTTATATTTCTGTTTACGTTAATAATCATGAGGACAAAAACCATTTGTTTCCTGCTCGATCGTGGTTACTGCAATGCCTAGCACCTTGCTAAGCAATCAATAAATATCTGTTGAATGAATGCAAAGTTGTTTATTTACCAGTTGGCAAATTAGTGGACCCCTGTATTTATCTCATTGATAATGAACAATTCAACTGCATTGACTTTGTCAACTTTGGAAAAGGAGCTTGAATTGATGGGAGTTGATATCTTCCATACAATTTCCCATTTGTCTCAGGGTTGCGTTTTGTAGGAATTCATTCTTACCTAATAAAGGAATATAATGGAAACCTTCTTTCTCATTTTTTTGAGCTTTCTTAGTTGTCATGAGCAAACACTCCCAGAAAGTCACTGAAGAAGTGGCACAGCACAGCGTTTTGTCAATGAAAATTTCAATAAACATGGAAATGCCAGGGCTGCGACTGTCAGGTGCAGGGCTGAAAATGTCTCCAACCCTCCCATCAGGTTCTGTGACTCAGTCAGGGAAGAGTTTAAACCAAGGTCTTTTTCAGTAAAGAAAGATTACTGTTGTTGTTCTTTGCTGTTAATGTTCTCATTTTCATTCCATGCAAATGAACGAAGAATCGTAAATGACTCATTTCTCAACAATTAACTTTTCATTCAAGTCTCCAACATCATTTTCGTGGTGGCCATTCTGTTGCAGCCAGTGAAGTCATTTGATTTTTTCCTTGTGGTTAATTGATTTTAAGTATTCAGCCTTGAAAAAAAGTGCTATATAAGTAAACATTTGATATACTTTTTTCAATAAATTTAACAATGAATTAATTCATGTAGACAGATTCTTACCCTTTATGATAGTACCTTTTTTGACAATGAAGAAAAAATAGTTAAGACATGAAATTAAAAACTGATAAATAGCTCCATTCCGTGTACATATCTGTAGAAGCATCCAACAGTCATTTTCTATTTGATTACTTACTTGACTAAAAAATATTGTTTAAAATGTAATGTTTTTAAAAGAAGTCATTTTGATACTATTTACCATTATCCCCTTTGATAAACAAACAGCTACGAAGACCCTGCCTTTTGATGTCCCCACTGATTCGTCCTGGGTGACGAAGTGGCTGTAGGTATGTGTGCGGGCACAGCGTTTTGTCTGCCATCTTTTGGCTGCGTCTGTGTAAATATCTGTTTCGATACATTTTTTTTCCTGGATGCTTTATAAAGATCACACTTTAGTTGAAGAAATGCATTCACAAGTTTTTTTTTTTTAATTATTAAGTGTGGTTCAAGTTAAGAGCTCTTTACAGACATATTTAAAAAGCAAGATATTTAACTGATATGAGGAAGTTAAGTTTTCAACAAATTGTGTGGATTTTCATATACTTTATTCTTTCTATGAATGACCTTTCTTCTGTGTATACGGCATTCTCCCTGTATATCCTTTCTGTACATCAACCCAAAGGCAGATGACCTTAGCACATTTTGTTCTGGGTGCATTATCTGGCCCCGTTTTCTTTGCTCTGGTCTTAATGGCACTGGGTTTTTCCATAACATAAAACTACCATATTTTTCCAATCATTGCCTACCCACTCAAAGTTTCTATGCTCCAGACTTTTGAGACAAAATGGAAGTTCAGCAAACTGGAAAAGTTGTGTTCTTACAATTTTGTTTATGAAGAAATTGTGTGACAAAATTAAAAGAGAATAAAATGTGATGTTTTCCAAATTTTTTAGAAAAACTCATACATAGCACAAGAGGATGGTTTTCTGGCAGCTGTGAGCATCTTTACTCGCCATCATGTCCATAGTCTCTACTTTGAAGAGCACTATAGAAGACACCCGCTCCGGGACTTGGAAGAGGTACGTAGCCCTCAGGCGTTCAGGTTGTACTTAACTAAAGGTAGTCTTCCGTCCCCTGACCTGGAGACAGTGGGTTTCTGTGTCTATTTCATGCTTCTGTTCCCAGCTGACTACCTGGATACAGTTATGCCATGAGAAATCTTTAAAACGACAGCAGATAGGATTTGATCTCTTCAGGGAAGCATGCTTTACCATTTCCCACTGCCCTAGACGAGAGCAGAGCGGAGTGTAGAGAAAAAAGAACACACCATTCCCAGGACTTAACTTCCGGAAAAAAATGTAGACTGTGTGGTGACAGGGGAACTTTGTCATAAAAACTACTCCGGTTTTCTCTGCAATCTTTAACTTCACGTTTCCATTTTTCCTGCTTGTCTATTCCTTCACCCTACTATTCACTTTTACTGCCTAAGTGGCATAAATTTATTATCTTGAAACTTTTAGTGCCATGGGGTGAGTGTATGGTCAATGAAACAACCACCTGAAAGTCAAACGCAGGACTTGTGCTCTCCTGTGTAGAATGTGGTGTTTGATGGAAGTATTTAAAACGAGCTTGTGTCCTCCGACCTGGTCAGTCAGTACCTATTAGGGGTAATTGTATATAAAAATCTGGCTCAGAAAGCCACAAAGAACTAGACTAGAATTGTGTTGCAGGTTAAGATCCACAGGAAGCATACTCTGAGATAGAGATTGGCCTTCACAATTCTTTTCAGAAGAGCTCTTAGGATCAGTACACGTGGAAGGGGTGGAAAGAGAGCAAGATGAGGCAGTGGGAAAATGTGGGATGAAATGTGGTCCTGATTTGGGGTCAGAACCAAATGCCACAAAGAACTGTGGAGGCAGGGCGGTGCTTCAGACTTCTCCCGTGTGGCTGTGAGACAGCCAAGTCTTTCTCTTCTCGAATCAACCAGCCACTGGATGCAGGCTACCACTGAGAAAGTAGTGAGGCTTTGGGAGAAGCAGCCCCTTCAACCAAGGGCATTTCCAGAGCAGGATGACAGCTGAGGGACTTCAGCAGTTGGGTATCAGTTCTTCAGTACTGGACAGGAATCTGGACCGCTCTTCCCGCATCCATTACTGATTATGATCTTTCTCTCCAAGCCCTGAAGCGTCCATTAGCCCTTGCAAACAGACATCACAGCGTAGGTGTCCTTCAGCACAGGAGTAAATAAAAATTTGCCCAACCAGAAAGAGTAGGTATTTGAAATTCAAGTTTGGAAAATATATTTTTAAGAGTGCACATAGGAATATAGTCTTGCTTGGCTTCTGTTTTATCTCTATTTTTACATTTAAAAGTTTAATTATTTAAATAATTGATACAATTTGAAACTCTTCCATGGGCTAGGTACCATGTTGGTGGCTTTCATATAGTCCTATAACAACTCTGAGGGTCAGATGCTGCCACATGTCGTGTAGGTAACTCAAGTAGGCTGGAGGAAGTTAAGTCCACTGTCCTTGGTCACCCAGTGAACAGATGGCTGAGCTGTGTTTAACTCCAAAGCTGTGTGCTTCCTACTAATTTTGCACTGTTTCTTGGGTTAGAAGGAAATGTATTTCAAATATCATTTGACAATGTACTAACCCTAAAGTTCTGGAGCCTTTGTCTCTGTTATTTTCCAATCACAGAGGACACAGATCTTCATTTTAGGCACTCTGACTAGCCAAGGTTCTTCAATCCATTTCCTCAGGTATAAAATGGGAACAAAAAGTACTTTTCTTACCTATGTAAGTTGTGGTAAACAAGTGAGATAATGAGTACTTGTTGATTAACATCTCTACAATGATAAATAATACATATCATAATCATTATGATTACTGCTTTTACACTGATTTATTCATGCTAACAGTATCTGGCCAATAGACACAATGCGGTACAATTGTTAAAAAGTATAAGCCCTCATACACATGCTCATTTGATAATATTCAGCTGTGACCTTCCCCTGCAGGCCTAAACAAAGCAAGTAATATTAATATTTAATAGAAAGAAAGGAATCCATATTTGTGTTTTAATGAAACAAATTATTTTTAAAAAATAATAATGTTATTAGTTATAATAATTGTGTCAAGGTGCAAATCGCTCTGTGAGAGATCTGGCATTCGGTTTTTAAGAAAAGTTATGTTCCTGAATTTCACCCCTCCTTTTCTCTTCCGTTTTCACACAACTAGTAGCGGTATGGGGAGTGGGGGTCGGAAGAGAATGAAACACAGGCTGGACAAGGTTCCCGTAAACCCCATAAAAATACAGGGTTGCTTGGCAGAAGCTGATTTAGGGAATGAGGCTTAAGCCCAGGCTGAGTTGAGTCTTTCTGTTTCTGTGGGCTGCCTAGCAGAGAACTCTGGACCCAAAATCTGGTTTTCCAATAAACTGCAAGGAAATGGGTTTAAACTCAGAACTACAAGGGCAGCCTGATTAATCAGAAACTGGAAGAATGTGCCAGGGACACCATGACTCACGTGGGCACTGGCCTTTAAGACACAGCCATCTCGCCTAGTAAAACACAACCTAGTAAGGTTTCCAACTCTACCAGTCTAAGAACTACGAAGTGAGTGAAGCGAGAGGCTAAAAGCAATAGAATAGACATTTCTCTACTCCCTGAGGCTAAATGCAAATAAATATGCACCAGAGAAACTGAATCACACATACACACTTCCTAGTGTATATTCTTTGATGAATCCTATAGTAAATGGAGATGTAATTCCTTACATTGAAGAAAAAGGTGCTTAAGGGAGACATAACATGAATGGACTGCAAAATTCAATACGTGAAAATATCAAATAAACTCAGATCTATCCACAGATTCAAGGAAGTCTTTATAGACTTGAAACACATATTCTGAAATCTGTATGGAAAAATCAGAGGTCCAAAGTGCACTTTAAAAATGAGAGCAAGCTGTGGTACAATTTACACAATGGAATACCATTTGGCCGTAAAAAGGATGGAAATCTTATCCTTTGCAACAGCGTGGGTGGAGCTGGAGAATATTATGCTAAGTGAAATAAGCCAGAATAAGCCAGTCAAGACAAGTACCACATGATGTCACTTATATGTGGAATTTAATGAACTAACAAGAAAAACAGAGACACACTCATAGGTAGAGAGCAGGCTGTAAGCTGTTGGGGTAGAGGCCTGGGGAGGCTGAATGGATTGAGCAAAAAGAAAAAGAAAAACTCATAGATGTGGACCAAAAAAAAAAAAGAACAATAAGGAACCCTTGCTCTATTCGCTGTAGTAATTAAAACAGTGCTACTGCCACAGCAATAGAGAAAGCAGCCAATGTGGCAGAATAGCGTCCGGAAATAAACCCATGCATATGTAAGCATTTGTAAAATGTAGCATGGCAGATTAGGAAGAGAAGAACAGAGTTGTTGTTTCATATTTTTTTTCAGGAAATGCTCCTAGATTATTTTCGTATACATATATGGAAAAAAAATAACTTGATCTCTACTCCATCCATAAAAATTAATTTCAGTGAAATTAGGGAACAAAATGTAAATGACGAAACTCTATAGGTTTTAGAAGATAAGTGAAAATTTTCATTACTTTGTGGCAGGGAAGGAACTCTTAAAATCACAGAAAGCTAAATTTACCACATTAAAAAATGAGAATTTCTGTTCATCTAAATATACCATCAAGAGAGATATAAGAAACTATAAATCTGAAGAATACATTTTCATGATATTTAGCTGACAATGGACTGGCATCCAAGACATATAAAATGTCTCGGATCAAAAGATACGCTGTCTCGGAACCCAACAGAAAACGGGCAAAAGATTTTAATAGCTAACTTCAGAAAGAGAAAATATATGAAATGATGCTTTATCTCTCAAGTTGGTTAGAAAAAAATGGAAATTAAGCCAATTTCACACTCATCTGATGAGATAAATTCAGAAGTCTGACAATTCCAACTCTTACCAGCTGCAGGTATGTGATTAGGTACAGTCCCTTCGGGAAATGATTTGGCATTTCCCAGCAAAGTTGAAAATGTGTGTAGCCTTGGATCCTCAGCTTGTACCCTAAGTATAATCATTGAGAAACTTGTGGACGGGTGTCCCAAAAGACGTGTCCAAGAGTGTTCACTGCTGCTTCCTTTGTGATAGCTGCGTACTGGAAACAACCCACAGGTCCATGAAACAGAATGGGATCACTTATAAAAATGGACCTTGCTTGTTACACAAAAATATACATGTGTCAAAACTCATTTATGTCATCAAGATTTATGCACTCCTGAATGTTAAGTTATGGCCTAGCTAAGAAAATATGGACCATAGAAAATGCCATAAAGCGAGTCTCATCAAACTTAAAACAAGTAAGAATCATGTATTTTATTTTACATGGCACCCTCTGATTATAATATGTTAAATTGGAAATGAGCAAGAATCTTACTTTAAAAAAAACAAACAAGCATACAATTAAATGTTACATTCTAAGTAAATCATGTTCTACTTTTTGTAACCTCTTAGTATCTTAACCTACGAGAAACATATCAGAAACTGTTAGCCTTACTCCAATCTTCTTACTTACTCTGCACTCGTTTACTTATTATTCACAGGCCCTTAGAGCTGGGATGAATAACGTCAGTTTGGCATTTAGCGTAAAGTAGTCAGGCCTGCGGACAGCTAGTTTCCTTCACACCCAGTGTTCCTGGGAATCCTTCCTCCTTTCTCTGGGGTTCTCTTATTCTCCCAGGATATCTTCATGGAAATGGACCATTTATTTCAGAGAGAGGGTAATAGGAAAAGCAGTGCACGTCATTCACATGCTCACTCATGGATTCTGGTGACATGTCCTCTAATATCGACTTACCTAGCATGTTTTTTATTCAACATCCTTGACCTTAAACAGGCATTTGTGTTTCTTTGAATACATACCCAGAAGTGGACTTGCTGGGTGGTCCTTCTTTGTCTCTTGTTATATATAGCCTATGTTTTAAAGTCTATTTTGTCTGGTATTAAGTTGCTATCTAAGATTTTTTTGGAAAATGGTAAAGGGATTAAGAAGTACAAATCGATAGTTATGGAATAGTCACAGTGACCTGCCGTGCAGTATAGGGAATATAGTCAATGCCATTGTCATGACTGTAGATGGTGTCAGGTGGGTACTAGACTTGCTGAGGTGATGACTTTATAGAAATCACTAATCATGGGGTTGCACACCTGAAACTAACATGATGTTGTGTGTCAACTGTCATTTAAAAATTTTTTAAAAATTAAAAACAAGAAAAACAAACCAAAATGCAGGCATTTTCTGGAAATTCCTTGCAGTTAGGTGCCCTTACATGAGAATTCACACTAGAGCATATCATGCTTCATCAGAAGACCATGAGACTAACACCCTCCCACACTGACACCACTCACTGACCTCTGGGAGAACTAAGGGTCCTGCACAAATGCAGGGTCTTAACGGGCTCTTTCAGAAACTCGAAAACTAGAGAAAGGTTGAACAGTGATTTTTTGAAAAATTCTCCTTGCAGGCATTAACATTCCCCAATTCAATGATATGGAAATTAATACAAATGTTCCACATTGCATAGCATCTCATCAAATATTTACTTGCTAATGTTTTCCTCTATGACTCAGCAAGACGGGTCTTGGCAAAAAATATATCTGTGTGTGTGTGTGTGTGTGTGTGTGTGTGTGTGTGTATACACATATATATATGAATCTAATAATTTATGTACTTTTAAAATTAGCATTGTAATTTTATTATCAGATAGATGAAGTGAAAGACACTGGCAAAGTAAATAGTTTATTTTACTTCCGAAAAAGAAAAAAATATATTAACAATGGATTTTAGAAATGAAATAAACTCCAATAGCATACTCCTTAGGGATCCTGGTACCTGTTCTACTATCTATAATCTACTGATTTCCACCTTCCTCACTGGCTTGAGTATCAGGTATATACTGGCAAGAGTCCTATAAAAGTACTAGGTAGTCCAGAGGCATCAGGGGTTCATTTGCGGCTCTCTGAGTTAAAAATCAGAAAAATAATGTTAATAGTTTGTTATTTTGGGCCTTTGACTATCTGTTCTGTTATAAATTAAAAATCAAAGTATTAAATCTGATTAATGAAATCAACAGAATGCATTCATATTTGAAGAGAAGCACACCCCCTAAAAATAGTGAAATGGTCTGAACTGAAATATTACCCACCACTGTGAATCCATAAATAAGAACACATTGATACAATAATATCACACTATTGTGTCTTCGGTGTTAACTCTGAGATTAAGGGAAATCATTGAATATAGAATGTTTCTCACCACATTTCTTCCTCAGAGCATGACATGGCAACAGTTTTACTTTGAAGCAACTCAGAGCAGAAAAAGACAGACAGAGAGCTTTTAGCATAATAATACACTGCACATTCTTAGAGGTGATGATAGTAAGTTAATGGGCTAGTTTTTTGTGAATGTTTGATCACAATGCCTATCCAGTGCTATGCATTCCCCTCTCTCTACCTGCAACAAAGCCAAACTCTCTACATTGTTAAAGAGAAAACCACAAGCCCTAAATGGGGAAATTCATGCTAAAAGCCCATGACGTTCAACCTAGATTTAATATCTTATCTAACTGCTGTTTCAACCTCTCCAAGAAGTGTAGTCTTCATCAACTAGTCTGGAATGTTCTGGTCAAGTCCCAGAAGTAATCTGTAGTAAGGGCTCTCTCTATCCTTCCAAGGGAAGAAGAGGCAACCTGCTGATCAAAACCCTTCAGAGATGAGGTTGAACCTTTGAGGTTGGTGGGAATATCAGAAGGAGTCTCTGGAGAGAGGTGGCCCCAAGGGACCTGGGGGAGACAACTCCAGCAGCATCCCTACCCCCTGTGTCGGTCCTGATGAAGAGCTGAGTTAGGAGGAACAGGGAAGATGAGTCACCCACATCAGGACGGGTGGCTTGTGCCTGGACAGGGAACAATGCTGCAGTCTCTTAACTCCAGGTGTGCGCCCCCTTGAATGGACAGAATGACTCTACCTTTGCGATACTGACAGATTATAGAGCTTCCACCTCTCCTGGGCTCCTGAGCTGGGCAAGGGCTTTCACTGCATAAATTTCCTGCTGCCATTTGCTTAGTCTTGGCCACTGTGGAAGCGCGATCAAATGCCTGAATACCATGACGTTTCCCTCCTTCAGGAGACAAAGCACTCAATTCCTTCCTACCTATTTTGAGTTTCAAGCAGACTGCTCGGGGTAAAACATTATGCTCCTGTGCCCCACGGGGACATAATTATTACATGAGGAGTCATAAGATAGCTTCGTTCTAGGCTCTGACACTTAATTTGGTCAAGTGACCTTTAGCTTCCCTTTCTTCTCCTGGAAACTAAAAAAAAAAATAGTAAAATAACACCTTCCCTGTCTGGCCCTTTGTGTTTAGTGAGATCAAATGAGGTAATGTATACTGAATGGATTTCAAAGTATAAAATTATACACTAATGGAAGGGAATTAAGGGTAATGGAGAGACTGCTCTACATGAAAGTTTTTAAACATAATTTTTCATTTAATTAATATTTAGAGTGCCTCCCACATGCACAGCTTTTGTGAGCCCTGAGAAGGGATGGGGTGTCTAAGGGGAGGGGGGTGAATAAATTATATGAAAAGCATCATGTTCCGTGGCTCAAAGAGCCTGTAATGATACAGGAATCAAGACAAAAAAATGAAAAGCAAAATAATTTAAAGAAGCATCGGATTTGATGGTAAGAAACAAGGAGAGATAATGAGTACTAAAAATAAGTCTTTGGAGAGAGGGCATTAAATAAGTGCTGGAAATCCCAGGCCTCGCTGGGCCTTTAATCCCTTAATTAACATTCCCTAGTACTTTCATATATTCTCAACTTTTAAAGTCTGTATTTTTCACACATGAAATACTTGAATGCATTTTCATTATTCAACAATCTGTCGAGTACAAAGTTAAAATGCCACCGTTTCTCACCCACCTCTCTCTCCCCAGCAAGCTCCAGTCCCCAATCCTGTCACTCCCCATCAGAAAACACAGTTAACACACTGGGGTGTGTATCCTATAGTTGTGTGTGTGTGTGCATTGATACATGGACATACACACACACACAAATTTGAAACACAAAGGATATAATAATGTAGACACTATTCTGAAAGTTGCTGTTTTTTACTGCCCACAATATGTCGTAGCCACACTTCTATGACAATACATGTAATTCTACCTTGTTCTTTGAAAGTGATACTTTGTGACAAATAGACCATACAGTATTTGTTCTCCTATCAGTAGTCATGCTGTGTAGCCGGAGCTCTGCGTTCTGTGTTACAAGCCCAGGTGCCTGACAGCCCGCAGGTATCCTGCGCCTTCCATTTCCTGTTACTACTGACATCCTGGGAGCTTCAACATGCTGCCCACAGTAGGAGGACCCCAGACATAGCCCTTGGGGCTGTCTATCTTGTTCCCTTCTGCTGCCAAAATTCTCTACTGCTCTGATATGATATTGACCACACCCCAAAATCAAATTCCAGGCTTCTCCCAGGGCCCAAAGGCTGAAGGTTATGTCTTCAAAGTAGGACGCGCCCCTGGTGTTCTTGGGAGATTCCTCCTAATTCTGCACGATGTATCGCCCTCCAAACCTGCAGGTCAACTCCAGACTTGGGTTCCATTGAACCTGGTATCTGATCTCCTCACCTTCCTGTTCCTCCTTGCCTTCCCGTTTCCCTGGGTTAGGGGGAGGTGTGCGGGGTGCGGGGGCGGGGGGACAAAGTGGGCTTTTCACTTCTTCGCAAGTTGGCATTCATTCGGCTTACTTACCTGTCTGAGTGAAGGTAGATAAAATGTCTTAGCTATAAAACAAGATCTAAAACTACTATCCCTCTTGCACTGAATATGTAGAATTTTCTATTTCATTTCCAGTCCTGTCCCCTTCTCACCACCTCCAGGCAGAATTAATTGCTATCCCACTTCCCACAGCACCTTCTTCGTATTTTTACTTTATCATTTAGCACATTGTGATTACAATTTGCTGCACGTGTGCCCTTCCCACTAGGCTGTGGCATCCCAAGGACAGGAAGTGAGTCTGATTCATCTCTTTGTTTTCCCAAAAGCTACCACAGGGCCCAACTCAGGGTAGGTGATCCGTGAGCGTGGCTGCTCAGCCGCTGAGCAGACCTCTTACAGCAGAGGCTGCAGCAGGAGTGAATGCGGGGTGGAATTGGGAAGAAAGTCAGAATCAGCTTATGGAGCGTCCTGGTTTTGGCCCTTAGTCTCCTAACAGGTAACAATTTTATTTCAGAGAACGAATGTTTTTGAAGATTTTTAGTGAGTAACGAACACATTTTTAGTAATAAAAAAAAAATTACCAGAGGTCTGCTACATGACATTCTACCTTCTACAACATTGTATTCTTCACTTAAAAATGTAAGGGATCTTATGTTCAGTGTTTTTAACTCAATTGAAAATAGAAAGAAAGGGTCCAAAAGAGAATGCTTATTCTGCAATAAACCCAGATTTGTTACCTAAAATAAATAAATAAACTTTCAGCGTTGAAAAATAAGAAGGACCTTACGTAAAGATACTAAAATACTTTGATAGTTTAGCAGCATATGTTCGGGTAATGATTTAAAACCTACTGATAGGTTTTCTCGACAGAGACCATACTTTTAAAATATACTTATTCGCATGTCTAGGAGTATCAATCTCAGAACAGGAAAAAAAATGCAACATCATTGGCCCCCTACCCCTGGGTGCCCGTTACCATTATAAAATTTGGTGGGACATCCCTCAGTAACAATACTGCATATCAATAACATCGTCCATGTATGTGTCACAACCATGACATGCCTTTGACATTGCAGGTAATTCCATGAAAATTTACAAGGAATAGTCACATCCATGTTGATATTACTGACATTAGAGCTTATACTGAAAACGCCCGCACAGAGTATTATATAGATATGAACCTTTACTAATTAGTACTTTTTTGTAAAAGCACTGACTTGTTCATAAAACAGATATCCCGAATAGATTAAAATAGAAAGTGAAACAAAAAGGTCATTCACTAAGCAAAAGCCTTTGTTGTTAACATAATTCTTTGTATTTCTAGAGCCCACGCACATACACAGACTAAGTGGCAGCAAGGTTTAAAATGTAGAATAAATGGCTTATATCATAATGGGCAATTTTCTTGAATTTCAATGAAAAAATATATAAAGAGAGAATGTAATGTAACTGCTGAACTTCAGATACATGTTTCTCTCTACCATACAGGATAATAAATTCTCAAAACTCTTTCTACAGAAGAAGCACGAGTATGGAAACCATTAAGAGCTCGGAATCATTCTATTTTGTTTTTATCGGCAGTACATATTGACTCCTTCCCTTTGAAAATTAGAAAACATATGCATTTCAGTCTTCTCCATTTCCCATTTCCATCAACTTTTGAAGGTGGCCATATCATGGTCAAGGTTTACGTTCCATCACCAGTCCCTACAGCGTTGCTGTCCCCTCCTTGGCGATTTATTTGATTTGTCATTTGTAGATCTGCACTGCACTGCCCAGTAGTTTAGTTTGTATTTGTTTATTTCGATCCAAGTTTTCCATTTTTAAGGATGTGATTTCCACCCTGGCTAGTGTGGCTCAGTGAATTGAGCACCGGCCTGTGAACCAAAGGGTTGCTGGTTCAAGTCCCAGTCAGGGCACATGTGTGGGTTGCAGTCCAGGTCCCCAGTAGGGGGCGCACAATAGGCAAACACACGTTGATGTTTCTCTCCCTCTCTTTCTCCCTCCCTTCCCCTCTCTCCAAAAATCAATAAATAAAATCTTTAAAAAAAAGAATGTAATTTCCATTTGAAGGAATACATTCTTATACTATTGAACTATGTGCAGTTAAGTCTGTATTACATATAACTGGACTTTCTCCTGTATTTTTCTCTCTAAATCTACTTTATATCTTTCTTATTTTCCACTTGTGGTTTTATGGGCTTCCTTCAAGCATGTCTACCATTTCCCTAAGTGGCATTTTCCTCGTGTTTATTCTTGTATATTGATTGTTTCTCATTTGACTTTCATGTTAGCAATGTATTGAACTGTCTCTATTTCTTTGACTCTCATCTCTTTCTGGGCTTTTAATCTCCACTGTAACCCTTGAAGCTCTTTAAAGTCTAGTGTTAACGATAACTTCGTTGAGGACATGGGGAGCCCTGTAACTGAATTATTTCCTGACTACTTTCTCTTAGGATGTCCATTCTACATATTGTTGATGTGTTTCCTTCTCTTCCTTTCCTGCCTATTTCTCTACTGCATTAGTGTGTTAGTTGAGTGCTGCTCCCTCTTTCTTTATTATTCATCTTTGAGTGAACTAAACTATTTTATGAAGAATATGGAGAGGAAAAATAATGGGGCAAACTGAAAGTTTGGTATTTTTGTTTCAGGGTTTTTGTTTTTCTTTCCACAGAATTTTCTCCTAAATTCTCTCTTCCTTGACAGAACTGTCCCCTGAGTTTTTAACATGTCAGGGGCCAATGTGACAAATCTCTTTAATCCCAGGTTGTCTGTCATAATCTGGTGATCATGGCTCCTGACCTCTCACCCCAGCCTTTGTTTATTTATTTTTTAACTTCTTTATCTTTTTTAATTATTTTTTTATTTTTTATTTATTTTATATTTTATTGCATTTATTGCGGTGACATTGGTTAATACAATTATATAGATTTCAGATATACAACTTTATATTATATCATCTGTATATTGTACTGTGTGTTCACCACCCCAGGTCAAGTCTCCCTCCACCACCACTTATCCCCCTTTTACCCTCTTCTACCTCCCCCACCCCCCTTTCCTCTAGCAATCACCACACTGTTGGCTGTGTCTATGGGACTTTCCTTTTTAGTTTGCTTAATCCATTCACCCTTCTCATTCAGCTCCCGAACCCCTGCCTTCTGACAGCTGTCAGTCTGTTCTCTGTGTCCGTGAGTCTGTCTCCACTTTAGACCTTGCTTCTCAAATTATCCTGGACTAGGAGACCAGACTGTGGAAAGTTATACACAGCATGCTACTGTGGCTTCTCTCTACCTCCATTTCCCTAACAGACTATGGTATCAAAACCAGTTACTACTGGAATATTTTCCATTTATCACCTACTTACCTTACCCCTAACTCATGTATTTATGACCACTACTTCATTTATTTATTCAAAATCACTTAATTGGTTGTTTATATGTCAGGCAATCATCAAAGTTTGAGCGATACTAAAGTTCCAAACGGTTTTAGACTTATATTCTGGTAGGAAACAAGAATGAAAATCACATTAACAAATAAATAAACAAAAATTGTTTTAGAAATGATCAATAGCAATGGGATTGTGGCCAACAGAATGGTGGATGTGGGATGATGTACTGTTGATGAAAGCAAGGAAGGCACGTGAAGGCCTGTTCAAGCAGATGATGCCCCAGTGGAAAATAAAAAGCAAGTGCCCACCATCCAGTGGTCTGGAGACCAGTCTCCCAGACAGGATGGACAACAGGCAGGAGCCACAGGGTTTTAGGGGCATCTTTCTGCCCGAGCCTGCAACCTTCAGGGACAAAGCTTTGGGCTTGAGATTCATGTCAGCTCTCAGCTTTCCATTCATTTGGCCCTAAGTTTTTATCACTTGGAGGTGAGCTTAAGAGATTGTGGTCCAGAACTGTGTCTTCTTGCTTATTTCAGGGACTATGTAACCTCCCCTTCCCTGTATTTTGCTTTCTGTTTTTTTTTTTTTTATTGGTTGGTTTTGAACTGCCTTTGGTGGAGTTTTGAAGATGGGAATTGGCTACAATTGTGTTTATTGTAGAATCTGTATATTCAGTTTTAAACTAAGAGTATCTAACCCAAGGTATGGCTGCAGGACATATCTCAGTGTTCCTTCTGGTAGATGTTTGACCAAGTACTTCATACAGAAAAGACAATGAACTTCACATGTATTGTGTTTGTTACACACATTTCCTAAGAAACAAAGAAAAACAATGTACTATCCTCATACTCATTACTATAAATAAATTATCCTTCAAGCACATATGTAAATCAAGTGCTGAAAAACAACCCGATAAAAAAAGTTTATGCTATCAATACATTCGAAATATGTAGTTTGTCTGGAGTTTCAACAAAAACAAAATTGCATTTGCTGTTTAGGTGGTTTCTCTCTTTTCCCCTGAAGAGAAAATAGAGCAAATTACACCACTTGTTTGAAGCAATCATGGTGGATCCTGAAATATCTGAGTTTCCCAAGTTACACATCACTTTGCATCTTGATATCTGCAAGTATAAATTTGGAAATCTTAGCACACTGAGATGTCAAGAATACCCAGCCTTTTCCCACAGCTGCTGTGGCGCCGGCAGACTGATGCTAGGGGGTAAGTTACCCGAGCTGGAAAAGCTGCCCACGTTTGCTTTTCTGCCAAACTAACACAAACACCAGGACAGCAGTAGAAGATGTCAGGAAGGTCTCCAAGGCGAAGCTTCCTTATTCAGTGCGAAGGGAAAAAAATGACTTTTTTTAATCAAAGACAAAGGATAGGTTAAATTAATGCTTTGGTTTAATCTTCTCCCTTTCTCACACTTAAGTATGTTCCATATATAAAAAGATACAAATTGCAGAAAAAGGTGAAGTCAACTCTGATACCTGTCTCTTGGCCTCCCTCCCCTCTAAAGGCAATTATCAT